>PVKC010049547.1:0-10729 GCA_004027635.1 Crocidura indochinensis | reverse complement strand
TGCCTGCCTTGCTTGCGCTAGCCTAGGATGGATGGACCGTGGTTCGATCCCCCGGTTTCCCATATGGTTCCACAAGTCAGGAGCGACTTCTGAGTGCATAGCCAGGAGTAACCCCTGAGCGTCACTGGGTGTGGCCCTAAAACCAAAAAAAAAAAAAAATGAATGATTGTTCTCCAACCTTTGACTTTTAGTCTATGTTTGCTCTGATTATCTAGGTGTGTTTAATCTCTTTTGACACTGTGTGTTTCTTAACTGTTCAATTAGTCCATTGACATTGAGAGAGATGATTGTCACTGAATTAGGTCCCATATTTTGGTAGTGTTTGGTGTGCTTGTTGGGTCTGTCTTGCTTTAAGGTAGACCTTATTTTTTAAGGTTGGTTTTGAGTCTGCAAAGTTTCTGAGCTGTTATTTATCCATGAAGCTCTGTATCTTTCCTTCAAACCTGAATATAAGTCTGGCTGGGTGAAGTATTCTTTTTTTTTTTTTTGGAGGGGGGGTCACACCTGGCAGTACTCAAAAGTTATTCCTGGCTTTACACTCAGAAATCATTCCTGGCAGGTTCAGGGGACCATATAGAGAGCCAGGATTTGAACCACTGTCCTTCTGCATGTAAAGCAAATGCCTTACCTCCATGCTATCTCTCTGGCCCCAGAAAAGTATTCTTTTTTTTTTTTTGGTTTTTGGGTCACACCCGACAGTACTCAGGGGTTACTCCTGGCTCGATGCTCAGAAATTGCCCCTGGCAGGCACGGGGGACCATATGGGGCACTGGGATTCGAACTGATGACCTTTTGCATGAAAGGCAAACGCCTTACCTCCATGCTATCTCCCGGGCCCCCAGAAAAGTATTCTTAAAAAAACATTCCTTTCGTTGAGTTCTGTCACTATATTCCACCACTGTCTTCAGGCCTGAAGGATTGTTTATGATAAATATGCTGGAAATTTAAATAATGCTTCTTTGAATGCAATTTTCTTTGTTGCTATTGCTGCCTTCAGTAGTCTATCCTTGTCAATAGTATTCATCATTCTGGGTGTTCTTCTTTAGATCTCGTTTAGCTCTTGGGCATCCAAGATGTAATTGCGTGCACTTTATAACTCTGAGGATTTTCTTCCTGAGCTTTGGGAACTCCAATAATTAGAATGCTACTCTGTTAAATGTATCTCAGACTTCTGTTTTCATTTGTTCACATTAGTTGAAGATTTTTTTCATTGTCTAATAGATTGTTTTAAGGCTCTTTTCCCACCTCTTTTATTGTATGGAGTTGTTGTACATCTCATTTTCCAAAACACTGATTCTGTCATCTGCATGTACTCTGTTGATGAAGCTTTCCAGTGAGTTTTTTTATTTTACCTACCAAATTTTCAGCCCTGTTATTTCAGTTAAATTTTTCTCATCTCTTCTTTTATATCTTCCTGTATCTTAGTTGGTTTGTTTGATATGATTCTTGTTTTCTTTGAATTCTTTGAATGTCCTTCATATTTTATCTCTAAAGTCTTTATTTTCTAGGAGTTTGGGAATTGTTAGGTCATCAGAGTTACCATCTTTATTCTCTAAGCAGGGAAGTGATCTTATTCAAAGATCTTGGTAGTCATTATGTTGCTTTTTCCTTTTGGAATTTCCAAAGGCTCAAAGAATATCACAGTCTTAAATTCTTCCTGTTTCCAGAAGGCCACAACCTTATGGTGCTCACAGAGCCAAGAATTCTGAGTTGATAAAGTCATTTTTTTCTTCCACATCCTGCTCAAAACAAACCCAGGAATTCCTAAAAAAAAATAGATGCTGGGGCCGGGCGGTGGCGCTGGAGGTAAGATGCCTGCCTTACCACGGTAGCCTTGGACGAACCGCGGTTCGATCCCCCGTGCCCCATATGGTCCTCCAGGCCAGGGGCGACTTCTGAGCACATAGCCAGGAGTAACCCCTGAGCGTCACTGGGTGTGGCCCAAAAACCAAAAAAAAAAATAGATGCTAGTGATGGCCACAAATAGTTGTTACATCTGAAAAGATCCAAGCTGTTTGTTTAGGATTATTACTGAATGTAGGTAAGTACTCAGACTGTCTCTATAGGAAGAATGTCATGATATGCCCTGGGCACCTCAGACTTCACTTTAAATCCTAATATTACCTGTTTTGTTTAGAGATCACATTTAGGGGTGCTTGGGGGCTAGTCTCGGGAACAAGTCCAAAAAGAACCAGAGATAAAATCAGGGTCTCCAATATGCCAAACATGTATTCCAGTTATCTGCTACATCTCCAAGCCCTGACCTTAAATTTTATGGTTTTGGACTGAGCACAGGAACTGCCCACTCAGTGATATAAAAGCAGCAGTAACCCCAGACCAGTATCACCTAGGTTGGTAGATACCTTGATAAATATAGAGGTGAGTACCCTCTTCCCAAAAGGATCAATAAAGTAGAGAGGCCCAAGCCCCTCTGTGGCCAATGGAGCATGGGTGCCACTCATCCAGATACACAAAAGCAGATAAGAGTAGCCACTCCACTTTGTTCCATAGCCATGCTTATCACTCTTATCAATGCATATGAGCCCAATATGTAGAATAAAATACACTGCAAAGAAATTATGGGAAAGCCTTACAGAATACCACCATGCTTTGAAAATGAAGATGTTAGATCTAAAAACCCAACAAGTACTGACCACTTACAAATTTGGATGATGCTCAAAGAACTCAAAGAATTCATGGAACTAATCAAATGAACCACAAATAAGAATCAAGAGGACATGAGTGTAGAAATAAGGAAAGTCTATAGCAAAATGCCAGGGCTGGAATGTCACCATTGTCAGCGCTTGGGGGCTGCGGTGCAGAGAAAGGACCCTGCGCTTTCTCGTAGGTACCTGGGGAGGGAAGATACCTGAGAGTAGAATCAGACCTCAGATTGTCGCCGCCATTGTTCGTGCTTAGGGCCACACTCAGAGGAGGGACCCAGCCCCATGCCACAGGTGACAAAGGAGGGTTGAGGCCCGAGGGGAGAACCAAACACTCACGCGGTCATCATCATTTATCACCACTTCCGCTTCTCCCCACCAACTCGTGTGACCAGTGAGCCTGGAAAGATCAGACCTAACACTTCCCTCAAATAATCCACAGCACATAAAACACAGCAGCAAGACAAGAAAGTAGCTTGTAATACTTCTGCTACTTTGACAACCTCACTCAACTAGGAAAAATAAACTCAAAATAGAACATACCTCTAATCACTTCTAACACAGTAAGTTCAGCAGACCACTTTTTTAAACAACCTGAAACAACTTCAAAGCTTTAAGCCACCAAATGCAAAGAAATATGGGTAAACTAAGGAAGACACTAGCAGCTGAGGATATAGAGAGAAATTCTAACAAGGCTCCACATCCACCAAAATGCAGGAGCCTAATAGATGAGGAACTAAAAGTGGCAATGAGTAACCATATCAAGAGAAATCAAGGAATCACTAACCAGCTAGATTAAGAAATCCATAGATAAACAATTCAACCAGCTCAAAGAACTTTTACAGAAGATGAGAGAATCCATACAAATGGAACTAAGAGAAATAAAAACATCTTAGCAAGCCATAATAGCAGAATGACAAAGAAGCCAAAAAGGAAATAAAAGGTAAAGCATTGGAAGAAACTGTTAGGTATTTAATGAACAAAGACAAAAGTAATAATCAACAAACTATAGAAATACCAGAAGGGGAAGAAACAGGTAAAGGGAAGAATAGTGAGGAAATAATAGCCAAATATATTCCCAATCAAACCAGACCTCCTATTTGAAATGATACAAGCAAGAAGACAGTGGAGTGACATATTTAGACTACTTAATGAAAGAAACAACATAGACACAGGCTTAGAATAAAAGGATGGAAATAAATTATTCTAACTAATGGAAAACAAAAAATGCTGGAACAGCCATTCTTATAGCAGACCAAATGCATTTAACCTCTAGAAAGTGCTCAGAGACAAAGCAGGTCACTATTTACTGATCAAAGGAACACTAGTTCAAGAAGTACTAACTGTAGTTAACAGTTATGCAGCCAAAGATGGAAATACACCACCAAGAAAGAAAAGTACAGACCAATCTCACTAACAGTAATCCTTAATGGTAAAAAACTGAAAGCATTTCCACTAAGATCAGGAACTAGGCAAGGCTTTACACTGTTGCTGCTCTTATTCAACATAGTTTTAAAAGTATTAGCAATAGCAATCAGACAAGACAAGGGAATCAAAGAAATCCAAACAGGAAAAGAGGAACTCAAACGATCTCTTTTTTGCAGGTTATTAGATTAATCTAATATAGCCATAGAAAAATGGGGAGAAGAAATAAATAGACACTTCTCTGAGAAAGATCAACAAATGGCCAATAGCCACATGAAAATATGTTCATGATAACTCATCATTAGGGAACTCCATTAAGGCTGGAAGGACCGGCTCACAATTTGAAACTCACCATGAAGAGTGGCGAACGCTGTTAGAGAAATAACTACACTAACAACTAGCATGACAATATTAAAGAATGATTTGACAAGTAGAATGCTTGTCGCTTGTCGATACAACAGGGGCAGGGGAAGAGGGTGGCATTGATGGTGGGAATGTTGCACTGGTGAAGGGCGTATACTGTTTATGACTGAAACCCAACTATGAACATGCTTGTAAGCATGGTGCTTAAAGATTTATATTATAAAATAAATATATATGTATAACCAAGAAAAATTTGGCCCTATCAAATGTAAACAATTTGTTTTTCAAAATTGGAAGTAAGAACATAAAATTGAGTATTAAAATAAAATGTAGACTCTTCAAAATTAGAGAACAATTAATCTTATTCTATCATTCTGAGGCTTTACAACTTAAGTTACTTAAGTTACTATAGTGCTTGGATTTAAAAAGCAAAGTTTTCCTACAAACAAAAGTTTTCCTACAAATATGCTGGCTCTATATTTAAAAGTGTTTGTCCCATTTTTACCTAGGTCAGTTTTTTGATGTAAGCTTTGGATCAATTCTTTTGTCTGTTTATGTGTGTGTTGAATGCAAAACGTGTGGCCACCACAAACAAAATGTGTTTAATTCCAATGATACTAAGAATTTAGCTTGGTGCTGTTTGGTTTTGTTTGAAATGTCTGTATTTGGTATCTCTGCCTTTTATGATAAAATACAATTTTAAAGCCTTACTCATTTTGGGAATTTCAGTTATATAATAAGCAAGTTTTAACAGAAAGCTCAAGTACCATAAAAGGCTCACCTAAGAATGTGCTGGCACATGCTTTGTTTGTCCATTTTTAATAGCTCGATCAGTCTGATCGCGCAAAAGCTAACAGACGTTGATATACTTTAATCAGTATGCCTTGGCACTTTGGAAAGATCTATTAACATGGCCAATGGCAAGGCCCAGACCCAGTAAATGGGATTGACTCCTTAATGTCTTTCTCTTCTACTTCGTTTTGTATAGATAGAGGAATGCTATTGCTTTTTGCGTATTGATTTTGTAGCCAGCCACTTTACTGTAATGGTCTATTGTTTCTAAGAGTTTTACTGCGGACTCTTTAGGGTTTTCAATGTATATCATCATATAGTCTGCAAAAAGAGATATTTTGACTCCCCCATCTCTATCTGGATTTCTTGAATTCTCTTCTCTTGTCTCATAGCAATTGCTAGATCTTCTAAAACTATGTTGAATAAGAGTGGAGAAAATTGATAGCCTTGCCTACTTCCTGACTTTAGTGGAAATGTTGTCAGTTTTCACTATTAAGGATGATGTTGGCTGTGGGCTTTTTTATAGATCGCTGTAACTATCTTGAGGAAGGTTGTTTCTGATCCTATTTTGCTGAGTGTTTTCAGCATAAATGCGTGTTGAATCTTGTCAAATGCTTTTACTGCGACAATTGATATGATCATGTGTTTTTTGTCTTTCTTCTTGTTGATGTGGTGTATGATGTTGATTGATTTGCATCCCTGGAATGAAACCTAAGTTTGGTCATGGTGTATAATCTTTTCAGTGTATTGTTGGATTCAGTTTGTTAAGATTTTGTTGAGGATTTTCACATCTATGTTCATTAGTGAGATTGGTCTGTAGTTCTCTTTCTTTGCAGTGTCTTTGCTGTCTTTGGAAACGAGTGTGATATTCGCCTCATAAAAGGAGTTAGGAAGGATTCCCATCTTTTCAACATTTTGGAAGAGCCTGAGAATCAGTGATTATAATTCTCTGAATGTTTGCTAGAATTCACCTGTGAAACCATTTGGACCTGGACTTTTGTTCTTGGGGAAGTTTCTTAATTACTGTTTTGATTTCCTCAGATGTGATTGGACTGTTTAGGCTTTCTACATACTCTTTATTCAGTCTCAGGAGATGATATTTTCCCAGAAATATTTCAGCTTTTTCAGGGTTTTCTAGCCTAACTGAGTATAGTTCTTCATAGTACACCCTCATGATGTCTTTGATTTCTTGGGGTTCTGTTGTGATCTCTCCCTTTTCCTTTGTGATTCTATTTATTTGGGCATTTTTCCTTTTTTTTGGTGAGTCTTGCCAGTGGTTTGTCTATTTTTTTTTAATTCTTTCAAAAAAAATAACCAGCTCTTGGTCTCTTTGATTTTTATATTATTTTCTTTGTTTCTATGTTGTTGATTTCTGCTCTGCTTTTTGTTATTTCTTTTGGTGTGTTTGAGTTTCTTTGTTGTTATTTTTCCAAATCCTAAAGTGTCTTTGTAAACTGTGATTTTGTCATGTTCCTCTCTCCTGACATAGGCCTGTATTGCTATAAGTGTTCACCTAATTACTGCTTTTGCTGTGTCTCACAGATTTTGACAGCTTGTCTTCTCATTATCATTTGTCTCAAGGAATATTTTTATTTCTTCCTTGATTTTCTATTTGATCCAGCTGTTGTTGAGCAACATGTTGTTTAATCTCCAGGTGTTGGATTTTTCTCTACATTTTCTTTTTATAGTTGATATTGATCTTTGTTGCATAATGGTTTGATGGAGAACTGCTAATAATCCTTAAGTTTGTGACTTTGTGCAAGTTAGATTTATATACCTAAGACATGGAGAGGAATGTATATTCTACTTTCTTGGTGTGGATAGTCCTGTATATGTTCATTAGTCCTATTTCCTCTAATTTCTCATTAAGTGCTCTTATGTCTTTGCGAGTTTTCTACCCGGTGGATCTGTCTAGTGGTGATAGTGGAGAATTGAAATCCCCTACTACTATCACATTTCCTTCCATATGTTTCTTTAGGTTTGTGAGTAAATACCTTACATATTTTACTGGTTCTGTAATCGGCACATAAACATTTGATCAAAGTTAGTACTTCTTGGTCTAACCTTCCCCTGATCAGCACATAGTGACCCTCTCGGTCTCTGAGCACTTTCTTGAGGATAAATGCAATTTGGTCTGATATAAAAATGGCTGTCCCAGCTTTTTTTATTTTCCATTGGCTTGAATAATTGATTTCCATCCTTTAATTCTAAGCCTGTGCCTGCCCTGTTCTTTTAGGTGTGTTTCTAGGAGGCAGCAGATATCTGGTTTTTGTTTTGTGATCCATCCCTCTACTCTGTGTCTTTAAATGGAAGAATTTAGTCCATTGACATTTAAGTAGATCGTTGCTAGAGAGAGTTGTAGTGCTATGAGTAGAGTGGTTGTTACAATAGGGGGTTTGGATTGTGTAGGGCATCTTTGAGGAGTTCATTTAGAGATGGTTTGGTTAGTGCAAATAGTGTGAGTTCTTTTTTTGTCTAAGAATGTTTTTAGTTCTCCTTTCCATAAAAATGAGAGTTTTGCTGGGTAGTGTACTCTGAGTTGGAAGTTTCTTTCATTCAGTAGTTTAAATTAGTCCCTTCACTGTCTTCTTGCTTGAATTGTTTCAAAGCTGAGGTCTGGTTTTATTCTTTTGTCTCTTCCCTTGTATTTGAGGAATTTTCTTTCCCTTATTGCTTTAAAAAATTTATCTTTCTCTTTGCTTTTTGCCAATTGGATTACTATATGTCTTGGTGTTGGTCTATTTGGGTCTATTTTATTAGGGACTTTTTTTTTTGCCTCTTGGATTTGTACTGGTGTCTATTTACAGAGGGTGGGAAAATTCTCTGCTATTAATTCCCTCTCTACTTGTTCTCATTTCCCTTTTTCTTCCCCTTCTGGTATTCATACAATTCGTAAGTTATTTCTTTTACCTTTGTTCATTAGGTATCTAAATTTTTCTTCCAGTGTTTTGTCTCTTGCTTTCTTATTCATTTCTTTGTAATTGTTATTTTGTAGTTTTCCTCAAGTTCCTATTGTTTCTATTGTTTCTAGGGCCACTGTTACAAGCTCCCTTTCTGGGACAGCTAGTTTCCCTTGTGGATAAACTGTAACAGACAGATCTGACCTACATTTCACAATCTCATGCCCAGGAAAGCAGACATGAGACACCTAGGTATGGTTTAGCAGGCAGTGCCTGTATAGTGGGGGACCTCAGAAATGAAATCCAGCACTGCCATACACTGTCATTCTGGAAGAATGGCATTTGGAAGCCCAAGCACCCACAATAAAGTGCTCACACAACTGCTACAGTGCTTAAACAACCAAGTATGTTCAAGCACCCCAACTGTGAGAGTGCTGCAACTAAGTATCTCTGGTATTCACAACAAAAGAGAAGGGAGGGGCCAAAACAAGCAAAAACAGTCGGACATCTACCTAGACCTACAAGGAAAAGTCAACATTGACCCTCATAGCCTCTTGGCCAGGGCAGAAGCAGCCCCAAGATGAATATAACTGTTCAGAACCAAGTTTGCCTCTGTATGAAAAGTCAGATAAAATCTGAAAACTCACCCACTTATGCATGTTTTTCATGTGGATGGTTATTTATAAATAGGTGCTTGGCATTACCTGATACTTTTTCATACAACTCCTTGCCAGGGTCATTCGTCATGTTGTGAGTTTATGGCTCAAAAATATTTTCAGAAATATTTTCTCTACATATATACAAATACCATTCCCTCTTACCCTTTTGTTGCCTACTACTGCAAAATCTACACGCACACAAGCACAGCCTACACTTCGCAGACTATACACATATGCCTAGAAATATAAAGTGGAGAGGGGGAACCTTTAGGGTTTCAAAGCTCAGAAAAATGCCATGACGGTAAGCAAATTAGAACAGGATACTTGAAACTAGCTGGACAATAAGAGGTCTTCTGTTTCTCACAGTCCTGTGAATAGTGCAATCAGAGGGAAATAAATTTGGAATTAAGTAAGCACCCATCACCTCTTCTTGTTTCTGTCTGCACTTGATTAACATTAGCTAACCTCTCAGTCTATAATGGCTTTCAGGATAGGCAGCTATGTTGGACTGCCCAACACACAAATGTGCATTCTGTTCCTTTCCTTCCTATTTTCTACCTCCAAGCCCCAGACCCTCCAATAAGACCTACAGGTTTATTCTTCAAATATTTTCCACCTCCTTTAATCTTCCCACATGTATAGCCATGGTCCTAGATCCAGACTCCATAACTTTGTGCAACATGGTGCTATACTGTCATGATGGTCTCCTACAACCTAACTTCATCAACTTAATCCTAAAATTAATTAATAACTTAATCGTCCATCAAGCTAATCCTTAAAGAGCAGAGCACAGCACAAAGCCTTTAGGATGCTCATCAATTAAATGTGCTCACAAATTAAAGTCTCATTTGGTTTTATTACACGGCACTTTCTATTAAACTTCAATTAAATTCAAGCTGTCTCTTGGAGATGTAACCACAGCCATTCCCTATCTCTTTCCCAAATATGCGATTGTATTTCACAGGCAGGCACACAATAAATGGGATCCCTTCAGTCTAGTTTCTAGGAAAGTACTAGACATTGAAAGGATCCGAATACACAGAATCCAACAAAGCTTTGATCTCAAGTCCAAAGCATGAAAGGAAGACAACTCCATAACCTACACCAGCTAGCAATATGATAACCACACCAGGAACAAACTGTTGGGCTGGTTCCTGGATCCATCTGGACTAAGTGAGGTCTTGGGACAGGGAGAGAGGGCTTTCTAATGCCCCCGCTCTCTGGCCAGCCTATTCTCATATCCCAGAGCATTATTAGGTTGTCAAAAGAGCTCTGCAGCTAATCTAGAATTTGGCTCTTTTTGAGGGACACCTAAACTGGCTAGGATTACACAGAGATTACACAAAGAGATTGCACAGAGATTACACAGAATAAGAGATTATATTGCACAGAGATTGCGCAGACTAAGAGATTATACAGAGATTAAAGAGACTAAGAGATTACACAGAAATTACACATGGATTACACAGACTAAGAGGTTACCACAGACTAAGAGATTACAGACAAGAGATTACACAGACTGTTCCTTAACAAAAGGCAAATCAAACTCTTTTAGAAAGAGTGAAAAGATGAAAATATAGAGTTTTGCAGGTTTCCTTTTGGGGTTGCCTTGTACTTCATTTTCACCAATTAACTTCCATAGAAACTTGCTGGCAGCAATGTCCAGAAGAAAATTGAAACCAAAACAGACTCAGTGGTAGGGCGGAGCCTCCTGTGGTACCTGCAGGGGAATGAATTAGAAACAACCTACAAAATGCACTAAGTGTGGGAAAACCACTGAGCTGGATCCTCAAAAAGATCTGGGCTTCAGGTGTGGGGAAGCTTTGAATCCTTGACAATTCCTATCCTGCCTTCTGGTTCTTGATTTGTTCAATGCCACCTGGGCTAACCCTGCTTTTGTCTGTGCTACAGAATCATCCAGGCTCTG
>PVKC010049545.1:0-10702 GCA_004027635.1 Crocidura indochinensis | reverse complement strand
AGTGTACTATAGAGGGTTGGCTTAAATGACAGGAAGTTCTTTCTCACAGGGCCAGAGGCTGGGAAGGCCGAGACAACGGGAAAATGTGGGTGTTGGGAACTCATTTCCTGGGGATGTAAACAGCAGCTTCCTGTTCATGTCCTTTCAAGACCCAGAGAGGTCATCATCTCTCTTCTCTACTTGTCCTTCTCTCAAAGGCTCCACTTGCTCAACTTGAATTCTGGGAGTGAGGACTTCAATAGTGAATTTTTGAAGTGGGGAGAAAAGTCTCCTTTGTCCCTTTTCCAGACCCAAGTGTATTTTACTCCACAGGGACATTTTTTTTCTGGCTAGAATCCACCAGCCTTTTATTTTGGGTGGAGGTGGCAGTGCTCAGGTTTACTTTTGGCTCTGTGCCCAGAGATCATTACTGGCAGGGGTTGAGGGAATCATATGGGATATCGGGAATTGAAGCTGGGTCAGCAGTATGCAAGGTAAGTGAACTATCTATTGCATAATCTCTGAAAATGGAACTTTTCTATCATGTATATGGGGATAGTTGTGGGCTGGATCAGTGTTAGAGTTTGATAAAACGACACAAATCAAGTTGAAATATCTAATCTTGAAAACAAATATTGAACACCATGGATCTTCCATGGAAAACAAAGGACAAACTCCCATTTCCCTTCCCATTGCAACACTGAAAGCTTTCCCATTCTTCTCCCTTTTCTCCCATCTTCTCGCTCACTGATGAGGAATACTAAAGTTGGTGGTAGTGATGAGCAGGCATGATGTTGGTTTTTCTTACTCTCTGAAAACCAACAAAAAAGCAGGCAGAAGCCTTTTGTATAAAATATATATTGAGCCAAAGTGAATTTTAGTTTTGTTGCTTTTAAATGGTGCAGCATTATAGAAAATATTGTATCATTTTTAATGATCAAAACCCCACCTCAGATCAGAAAGGGACTGAGTGGTGTCTAGTTCAAAAGTCCCAGGATCAAATTTGGTGTAGGATATTAATTAGAATTATAAGGATGTAACTTCTCGCTGAGCCGCCACCAGTGAGCACAAGATGACAGTACCTGGGACTCTATTTTCTTATCCTTCTGGCTTTCTATCAGTGGAGAAGTGGATGTTAGGGAGCAGGATCAGTCTTGGTCTCAAAATTGTTGCAAAGTCCTCATTGTATTTTTTTTTTTACTACAGATGTGTTCCAACCTTTCTGAAGTAAACAACTGACTAGTTGAAGGCCTGGATGTAAAATTTATCAATCCATTGTCCATTGTGGATCATTCACCAGTTGCCTTAGCACAAGAAATGAGGTGAGTCCCCATGGTAAAATTAGTATGCTCAGTAAAAAGAGGTTGGGGACAGAGTAATAGTATAGTAGACACATTACTGGGTGCTACACCAAATAAATAAGTAGATTAAAAGTTTCATTTTTTTCAGGTAGTCCCTGTGGTCATTGTAATGATCAACCAACATCATATTTTTATAAACTGGGATAGATCCATAATACATTGTAATATTTCAAAGATATGGACTTGTTCTTCAATAAAAATGTTCTTCAACATTTTTATAATGTTGAATATAATATTGAAGAACATTTTTATACCTATTAACCAGCAACTCTTCTGTATAATCGTGGATTATCAGTTAGAATCAAGTGGATAGGCTAGTTGTCTCAGTCTTTCTATATCCAGTCTGGTTCAAAGACTAGTAGATGATGAACACTACACTCTATCTTCTTTAGAATTTTCATAGCAATTTCTGCATCTTTAAGAAAAGTTTGATAACCTTTTTTTCTACCCAGAAAGTGTAAAGATTTTATATTTACATTTGGGGTTAAAGAGTTATAAAAGCTTCCAAGAAATTTTGTCTTCCTTGGCCCTAGTTATATCTCTACAATTCACTGTAATCACCATTAATTTGTTAATATAAGAAATTGGCTTTTCTTATTCTTCGATATTATGTGAAGGGAACTAGACAATATGCCTCCTCTTGTATGTGGGATCTTTTATTTAACACTGTGTATGTTAGATTCTTTATGTTCTATGTAGAAGATAACCATTTTCAGTGGCTGGAGCAGTGGCACAAGTGCTAAGGCGTCTGCCTTGTATGTACTAACCTAGAAAGGACTGTGGTTTGATTCCCTGGCATCCCATATTGTCCCCCAAGCCAGGAGCAAGTTCTGAGCACATAGCCATTAGTAACCCCTGAGGATCACCAGGTACCAAAGAATAAAAAAATGAAAAAAAAAGAAGATAAGCACTTTCATTTTTTGATCATAACACAACTTGTTTATCCTACTTATAGGTCAACAACATCGGCCTGACCCAGTTGGAGGTTAGGATGCATTTTCTTCTAGAAACACGTTATGAATTTTATACAATTTCTTTTGGGTAATAGGACCAAGAATTTTTCAACAGTAGTGATATTTATTTTTATTTCTATCAGCATTTTCTAGTTGAGTCACACTATTTCAACAATAGGTTTTGTGACTTTTTCAAGCTCACATTGTTGCATCTCTTTACGATGCATTTTAAATTAGGAATAAATTTGCCCATTTCTGCAGTAATTACCAGCATTTTAGTTAGAATTACCTAAAAGTTAAAGATTAATTTGGACAGCAGACACATCTCCACAGTATAAGAATTTTAAATGCATTAATATCAAATATTTGTCTTTGGTAACATTTGCTACCAAATATTTGACTGGAGAAATTGCTGCTATATGTTTTAAAAGCATGTTGTTAAAGTTGATTTTATAAATGTTTAATTGCTGTATACATATAAAACTGATTCTTTAATTTTCAATTCTGAGAAATACCAAATTTATCTCATGAGTTTCAGTCTTACGGTATATTTTTTCAGATTTTCATAATCCTGATACTTACAAGTATAATTTTCTTTTTATTTCCAATGATTATATGTTTTTCATTTTTTCTTGTCTCATTAGACTCTCTATGTAGAATAAATGTGGGGATGTAACATTTTTGTCTTATTCCTAACATCAAAGGAGAAATTTTTCAATATTTAACTACAAAACTTATAGCAACATTCTAACAAAATAAATAAATTCTCTTCTATATGTGCTAGAAATAGATTCTTTAAGAAAACAAGAATAAGCAGGCTAGAGCGAATAGCACAGCAGGTAGGGCATTAGCCTTGCATGTGGTAGACCCAGGTTCAATCTCTAGCATCCTATTATGTTCCACCAAGCCTGCTAAGAGTAATTTCTGAGCGCAGAGCCAGGAGTAATTCCTAAGTGCTTCTGGATGTGGCTCCTCAAACAAAAACAAAACAAGAATATGTTAAATTTTATCTAATATTTTTTCTTCTTCTTTTATGTAATATTTTTCTTCTTTCAGTCTTTTTATGAAAAATTATCTCTCTTAATCACAATATTGGGATAATCCCCTAGGCAAAACAATTTAGGTATTTTAGAATATAATCGAACAATGCATTAAAATGAATAACATACCCAGGGAAAATAGGAAAAGGGTAAGCAAAAATAAAAGGATAGGAAAATAATAACAGTTTAGGGTATTTTAAATGTAGCGGAACAGACAAGAATAGAATAGGAAATTGTCATGACTTTTTCTCTACTTTAAAGATGCCTACTGTTTGGCTGTGTGAATCACTGCAGTCTCTGCTATTCATGTACCTATTAAAATTTGTTGTGCTTACTAACTGTCAACTTAAACATTGACTCTTGGGAGCCAGGGCCTGTGAGACATAGTACTGAATAAATGGGCAACCTGTGAGCTCACTCCTGAGTACTCAAGTGACCCTAAAGCTAGGCAGTCCTTCTAAGTCTTTTTGTCTCCTTATGTGTCTATACTGAACCTCACTTGATACAGGTCAAAGGTGCCAGTCTGACTTTTTTCTAGACACTTTTAGCGCTATTCATTAGAATAAATCATTTCCAAGAGCTAAAAGCCCTTAAACTATGGCTAGAAGCCATACTTTATCTGTGTGTGTGTGTGTGTGTGTGTGTGTGTGTGTGTGTGTATTGGGTCACACCTATAAATGTTCAGGGATTATTCCTGGCTCAAGTCTTAGGAATTGCTCCTGGGGGTGCTTGGGACCCATACAGGATGCTGAGGATTAATTAAAACTGAGTCAGCTACACACAAGGCAAACACTCTACCTGCTGCATTATCACTCTATCCCACTGTTTTATTTTTTATGTGTTAGATTATATCTTGAAGTGCCGGTTTAGAATTCTCATTTTTTGCAGTTTATTTTTCTTTTTATTAACCTGTATTTTAAAAGTACTGAATTTTCATACAGTCTTTTATTAAAGCTTTCTTTGTGACAACATTTCAAACTATACAATGTAATAGAGGATTAGTTGGATTTCATATTTATTTCTATATTCATTCAATAAGTTTTGTTCCATCTTAATCTTTGTATCCACTGACATATGGTCATTCATCACACCTTCAATATCTTGAAGTCTATAGTTTTGTGATCATCCTAACATTGGTAAATTATTCTTTTCTTTCTAGTAAATCTTGTTTGGAGGTCATAAGTTATCTATGTTTCCAAGAATCAACTTGTTTTTTTGGATTTTCTGTTTTACACCTTTCCTCCCTGTTTAATTAATTCAATTAATAGAGGTAATGTTATTTATAACATTGTCTGTATTTCTGATCTACAAAGTTATAATCTGTCAAGCAAAATAGTTTCAAATTGTTTTTGTTTTCTTTCTCTCTTTTTTATTTAACACCTGGCTGTATTCGGGCATTAATCCTAGCTCTGCATCCAGAGATCATTCCTGATGGTACTTGAGGTTACCATATGAGGTTCGAGGTATAGAACTTATGTTGGATATATGCAAGGCATTGATCTATCTGTCCTACTACTACTCAGGCCCTCAATTTGTTTTTATTTAGTCTTGGTTCTTTCAATTCTGAATGCTGTTGCTGCTTGATATTTCTTTTGAATGGCTGCTTTTCTCTATTTTATCTTGATTTTCCAATTATATCCTAAAGAATATCTGTTTTAACATGAGAGTTATTGCTAATCCTTCTTTTTTCCAGGTAAGTACTTTTGCTAATTTCTCATTCAGAAATTATTAGGACAGATTTCAGAAGTAGGCAATTGGGAAAATGTGATTAACAGTAATTTCCTAACTCACTTCTTACATTGAAATACATTCCAGAATAATCAAGTTAAGTAGAAAAACAAAACATAATAATTCATGTATTAAAAATACAAATTTAGTCTATAAATTTTGGATCAAAAAGTTTTATAAAAATTACTTGTATTAGTAAAAACTTGAAAACAAATATCCACAATGAAAGAAATAATAAGGGGCCAGGCGGTGGCGCTGGAGGTAAGGTGTCTACCTTGCCTGCGCTAGCCTAGGACGGACATTGGTTCCATCCCCCAGTTTTCCATATGGTCCCCCAAGCCAGGAGCGACCTCTGAGCGCATAGCCAGTAGTAACCCCTGAGTGTCACTGGGTGTGGCCCAAAAAAACAAAAAACAAAAAAAAGAAAGAAATAATAAATAAATGATAATGTATTCATATTATAAAATACATTTTATGGATATCATACAATTTGATACATACATATTCAAGGTATGTCGTTAAATATTAAAAACTTGTAAGAAATAAAGGATGTTTGTCTATGTTAGAAACAATGTACATACATTAGTATATATACATATGCACTTGTAGTTCATTATATGAACAATGCATTGGTTCTTTTACTATGAAATTGTGATAGTCTAAAATTATATTAAATTAGAAAAATTGTTTCTGAATAGAACAAAATGAAAATTTCCATGGTCCTTTTCCATTACCTACGTGTAATTCCTCATGTTTTATTTCAGTAAGTCACCAAACATTCTTATCTACCTTCAATTATATTCCTATATTTCTTTAAAATATTTTTAGTGTGCAAAGCAATACAAAAATATCTTGCATTTTCTTAGAACACTTATTTTCAGTGAGCTTCCAACATAAGTCTAGAGATAAATTATGTACTGTACATAATGCATAGTGCACAATGTGTATTATAATGTCTATTATAAATTGAGCTATATCTTAATATAACTTACTTGGATTGGCCATAAGCTTCTTTCCATAAAATTTCTATTGAACAGTTTTTAATGGTAAAACAGTATCATATTGTATATTCCTACCAGAATTTACTTCATTGAGCCCCTTTCATTATTTGGTTATTTCTAGATTTTTGTCCTCTTATAAAATACTATTTTGAGCACTTTTGTACACAGATATCTCCAAAAGTGAATGATTGCTCTCTAGGTAAAATTTCTCAATGTGGGCAACTTACTTTTCTCCAAGGCATATATTGATTTTCTGTTTCAACAAGCTACCTGCCTGCCCTTCAGAGAAGTTCATTTGCATCACTAATAATGACACAGTGTCTTCTCTTTTCTTTACTCTCTTGCCAAAGTTAGTTTTTTTTTAATCAATCGTAGGGAAATTCTGACAATCTGAAAGACTCAGTTCTCTGAGATCATAGCTGGTTGCTAGCATTTTTGTAAAGGTCCCCTTCATTGCAATGTAACAACACTGATGAGCATCCTTTTGTCTATTTATATCATGTAACAACATTCCTTTGAAATGAACAGGCTTCATAATAATTTCCTTCTTGGGGCTCTTAATGAAAATGTGTGGGTGTATTCAGTATTCACTTTTGTCTTACATACATAAGTCTCCAGAAATGTTTCAGAAGGAGGTTCTATACAATAAGGGCACATTGATTGACATACAAGCACTTTGACAGTCAGAAATTCCTAAAGTATGACACAGAATAGTTACTCATGGGGCAGATCATTCTGTCTATAGGGACAAAAAAGACAAAACCCAACCCCAAACCAATAACAGCAGCAGCAGCAAGAACAATAATAACAAAATCTCAAACTAGTTAATTCAGTGTCAATACTAATAATCCCAAATCCTTCCTCCCCACTCTGGGCCAATAAAAAATCACTTGACTCAACATTTTATTTATCCTGTACAGTAAACAACATTTGTTTTGATTCCATTAACTCCAAGTTTGTTAACCTTTGGAGAAGCCCCAGGTTAAAAGTAATCTTTGCTTAGGAAAGCTTTTTTTTTTCTTTCAGGAAAACAACTGCACAGTACAAAGAATACAGGAAAATATTTTAACACTATGAAGGAACAATCTGTGCTTAAAAACTCTGAAAGTTTGATATGAAAAAAAAACTCTGAAAATTCATGATAACCATTTGCATGTTATGAAGCAACTTAAATAACCAGTACATTATATTCTATACAATTCTAGTAAATACATTGGTTTTTAAGTCTAAATTTTTTAAACTAGAAAATAAATTTAAAAAATGCATCAATGTTATAAATGTGTTAATCACTAATTCTGATAAATTTTTTTATTCTTTTTCTCCTCATAGAAAAATAATGAAACTTTATCATGTTAATATGGCTCATGAAGTGAACTAATATAGAAATTCACGGTTACTTGATAAATTATCCTAACTAAGACCACATGTTCTCCTCGTGACTTTTGTTTGTCTTAGTTGGACTCAATCCATTACTTGCAAAGTGCTGCACTGGAATTTATTTTAATTGAATCTACATAACTATAATAACAATAAATTTCAAGGAAGAAGTAAACATGTTCTTGTCATTTTCAACACAAATTTGTTACGGGTTAATTTGGGGGAGTTTGTTTTTAAAATTTACCCTTATTCCTAACTGGGAGTTTTCTTTAGAGAATTTCTTAGATTTTAATTTATGCTCTATTGAGTATATGTATATTATGAACAAACTGAATTTTTATTCTTGCTCTATATTTTCAAACATTACAATATATTTTGTACTATAAGTGCTGGTTCCTGAAATTCTAATATTTGCTAAGGCCCAAGTACTTGAGAATCTGTTCAAGTATATCTACTCATCCCTATGAGCTAAAGGGATAAATTGTACTACATACCTACAATCTTAACAACCTTATAAGTGATCTCAAGGCCCTATTATCTGTCCAGGTCATGGTTCTTAGCAAGAAGTCTTTGCAATAAAGTTGAAGTTTCATAGTTCCAAAGAGATGCACATGTAATCCCAGGGGATCTTTCTAGATTTAGAATACTGGAAATGTTATCAGTGTTGACTACATTTAAAATCAGAATAATAAAAATGGGATTCAGTTTTAGTATTTAAGTTATGCTAGGAATGGGCTAGAGGTTTTCAACTACATATCTGATTTAATAGTTGTTGTTTGTCAAAAGAACTTGCAGATCAGTATTATTCTGAGTTTTGTCCAATCCTCTTTATTATGGTTAGTGTAGGTAATATTTCTATAATAATATTAATGTTGGGGGCAGTAAGATCTTTGTCAACAACAGTGTTAGCAAATATTTATGATACTTTAGAGTTTGTAAAGTTAAGTTTCATACATACACATATATATTTTGTTTACTTATCAAAGCAACTTTGGGGCTGGTAGGGAAGATACCTGTAAGTTTCAATTTTTCTTATATAATAGTATAAATGTTTATTCATTTGTATGTGGGCTATGATGTTCCCATACCATTCCTGCCACCAAAGTGCCACCAACATCCCTACACCACCATCCAAAGAGCATTTTCCTCTTCCACCCCTAAGGTAACCTCAGTGCTGTGGTCAGTCTAGGTTTGTATTCATTAGACATTGTTGGTTCCCTTGTTTTGTTTCTTCTTTTTTCTAGGAGTGAGGTTATATTGTTTTATCTTTCTCCTCCTAATTTATTTTGCTTAGCATGGCCCCTATAGTTCTAGCCTTTTTATAGCAAAAGACAAAAATTCACTATTTTCTACTGGTGAGTAGTATTATTATGTATGCCACAACTTTGAGAAACAAGACAGGCAAAATTTTTTGTACACAACATGTAGAAGCAACAAGAGATGATGGAAGTGAGAGATAGTTACCTTTTCCCAGATACTAATATCATTTGTTCACACAGTTCCCATCTTTCCCCCACCCTCCAGTCCCACCCACCTCTCCCCGATCCCAACAATAAGTCAACAAAATTCCAAAGACTAAAGCCAAATTACTTGTTTCCAGACAAAAGTCCTTCACCATAATCCTCTTTGCAGCTGCTTTTTCTTAGAGACATTCAAGACTTTTCACGGTGGTGCCATAATCTAGCTCTCTACATTATTATTATTCTGTATGGCCTCAAGGAAGCAAAACATGAGGTTGGGATGCCTGTTTCTACCTGTAGTAGGTGGGTTCTAAACACAAGGTCAAAATTTCCAGACTTTCAAGTGTCTAACTTAAAATATTTAGAGAACTGCTCTTTTGTCATATGTTTCTTCATTTGAGAATCATTGTGTTCCTGTGTTCTTGGCAGCTAGCTCTCTCCCACCCTTACATTTCCTTCTCTTCTTTGAGACTTCATTTGAATTTTTAAAAACATGATATTTTCAAAAGAGAATATATAAACTCACAACAAAAAAAACATTTTGGGAAGATGAATAGGCATCATTAAGTAAGTAATGTTAATATAGGAAATAAATGTAGTTACAGTTACAAGGAATTGAGTTTCATTACACTGTATAAATACTGAAACCAGTTTTTTTTCTTGAAGTCCTTGAGCTTATTACTTAACCAGAAGGTTATTTTCTATGACTTTGCAAAATTATTTTATTCATTAAACACTGATAATAATGCTCTTATTTCGGGAAGTTTTCCACTTTTGATTTCTCCTTTCTTGACTACTGAAGTACAAGGTTTCGTAAGGTTGCATTTAACAGGCTATTAGTATAAAACTAGCTGTATTCAATTTCAGAGTATTGGTCTCATGATACTGTTCAGAAATATTGGTCTACAAATATGAGTGGCCTTAAATCTACTTTGATTAAAGCAAACACACATACACATGCACATGGAGCACATGGTTACAAGCATATAATCATGTAAAACATGTACAAACATGTAATCATGTACAAAAGCACAGGAAAAAAAAACCTTGCAATGTCTGTAGTCTAGACACATAGCCAGGGTTTACTCTACCTAGTCTGTATTTGAATACTGCTTCCCACAAAGTAAATGGCAGAGGTAGACATTCGTTAGAAATTTTTTCCTTCTGGTGAGCTGAAATTTGGTTCTCTATCACTTTTCAACCACTTTGCCCACTTATATACTTCCTTAGTTCATATGAAATAAACCAAATAAGGCCTTGTTTGGTTCCATACTGTTTTCCACTGACAGTGGAGTGGGGATTTCTGTGGGAAGTTTCCGTTTTGCCCCTATCCAGTTTTGATTAAATTTGAAAGCAATTATTTTACTGGGAGTTAGTAATCAGCATGTGGCTTCTTATCTAGAATAACTGCAAAGACTTGGGCTATGAAAAAGAGAATGGTGTTCAAGTGTATTCCAGATTTTTCTTATTAAATATAGTAATGCTGAATTATATACATGGATGGAAATAGAAATTATCATGCATGCTGAGTAAAATGAATCAGAGGGAAAGGGATAGACAGAATAACCTCACTCATTTGTGGGATATAAGAAAAAAGATAGTATGGTAAAATACTATATGCATGTATAACACTTAGACAATAGAGATGGGGGTCAGGAAGGCCAGTCCATGGTAGGAAGCTTGCCACAAAGAGTGGTGCGTGCAGGTAGAGAAGGGTTGACTCTGACAAAAATAATTGTTTCCTTCCCTCCTTCCTTCCTTCCTTCCTTCCTTCCTTCCTTCCTTCCTTCCTTCCTTCCTTCC
>PVKC010049544.1:0-10721 GCA_004027635.1 Crocidura indochinensis | reverse complement strand
TCTTTTCAAATGTATTATTTTCAAATGTGTATTTAAGGCTCAAACAGCGGGAGTGCATGTGTGCAGGGAGCTCAGACTTCCTTCCCTGACACTGCATGTGAATGAAGGAGATAACCCTCCCCCTAACCCCTCCTCAAATACAATTCCCCCCTGAATTGGCCCCAAAACATCATTGAATTGAAAAGATCATATGATAAATTGAATTCATTTTCAAATGCCAGTTAAAAAATTGATCAAAACAACTATATATACATGATTCTAAACAATAGGTTATTTTTAACCCGGTAATTTTAGTCCTTCATCCATTGTTCAATCCAGGCATGATAGTTTTTGCAAGTCCTCAAATTTATACTATCTGTTTTGCTTTGCCCTGCGACTAGTTTATTAAATGGAAAAGAATTCTTCACTCATTCATTTTGCAAGCACTTGGGCTAGTTACCAGGTAGGGCACTGGCAGGGACCCTGGGGATGGGAGGAATTAGACAAGGTTCCTTTTGGGTGAATGCCCACACCAGCGGTAAGCTCATGAAGTGCCAGGTGCTGTTAAGTCCTTGGAAGAAAAATAGAGCAAGAAGGGGGTGAGCCTGATGGTCAGGATGGAAATATGTCTGTGCTCAAGAAAGATGGCACAGAGGTGGTGGCACTGAAGACGGACTTTAAATGTACAGAGACAGGTGAGGAGATAAATTTATCCTAGGAAATAGACTTTCCCTACCTGGGAAAGGGGATTCTCAGCTTGCTGTCCTCCACCACCTCCACTGTATGTGCTCCCTCCTTCCCAGAGCCCTGTCCTGCAGGAAGACACATGCATACAGGAAGACTATGTGTATGAATTAGTGCGAGTGAGTAGGACTGCCTTTATATGAACTGTGTGTGAATGTGTCTGTATTATGAAAGTGTGTGTATATGTGACTATTGTGTGGCTTTGTCACTGTGTGTGTGTCAATATATTGGTGTGCGTATCACTGTATACTAGTGTGTTTGTGTGAAAGTGTGTGTGGTTGTGTGACCAACGTGCATGCGAGTGTGTGTCAGTCTATAGGTGAGTGATGTGACTATAAATGTGTGACTGTTTGAGTGTGTGTATGAATGTGATCGTATGTGTGAATGTGACTGGATATGTGTGTGCATTGCGTGTGAATGAATTTGAGTGTGGATGTGTGAGCGTGTGTGTTGTGAGAGTGTGTGAGCGCGTGAACGTGACTGTGTGTGTGTGTGTGTGTGTGTCATACTGTAAGTGTGTCTCTGTGTTTGGGGGCCCTGCACCTCTCCAGGGTCCCCACCCTCTCCCTCTCCTGTCTCCCCAGCCCGCAGGCAGAGCAATCTCCCGCCCTGGGCGACTGTCTGAGCGAGCGGCTGGTAAAAGTTTCTGCGTCTCAAAGTGACGCAAAAATTCTTCAAGAGCTCTTTGGCGGCGGCTATCTAGAGATCAGACCATGTGAGGGGCCGAGGGTACAAATACGGCCGCTCGGGCTCCAGCGCCGCACAGGCAGCGGGCGCACCGGGTGCCTCGAGGGCGCGAGGGTCGCCCGGTCGCCGAGAGCCCCGCAAGCATCCTCTGCACCGCACCGCACCGCACCGCGCCGGGCAGGTGGGTCGGCTTCTCCCTTTGGCTTCCAGCTTCTGCTTCTTTGCAGAACTTCGACCCCCTTCCCTTCTCCTCCCCTTGCAGCTAGTGGGTGGCGGGCTCCGCTCCGGGGCGCTGGGCGAGCGGGGCGAGGGCGGGTCGGTGGCGGGGATGGGCGCGGGGATGGGCCGGGGTCCATCGTCCTTGGGGATTCTCCGGGAACAGCGGCAGAGGGACGCCCAGCAGCTATCCCTGCACCCCGGGGAGAGCTGCTTTAGTCCCTCCCGCGGCTTGTTGGGGCTTGACTCCTGCCATCGCGTGCAGGAAGCGATCCACAAAGGAACTCCTGCCCGAGAGGTCTGGCTGACATACATGCTCAGATACCTAGAAAAATCTCCGAGTGACACTTCGGTGCCAAGCGCTTCGGTGCGCTTTGTGCCCTCTCCACGGGCAGAGCTGATGCCCGCTCGCAGGACATTCAGAATTTAGGTGAGACGTGAACTCCGACGGGTAGTTTTACTCGGTTCAAGTGGGTAAGCCAATCATTGCTTTCCAAAATAATAATAATAATAATAATAAATTACTGTCTTCAAATCCAGTTTTAAAAAATGCTCTCCAGGGCTAACGAACAAGACAGAGCACATTTCCTTTTGTATATTGAATTTCTTTTGCATTTGGGGCTTCCGGAGAAGTTTAGAGAGGGGTGACATTATTTGAGTCCGATATTACAAAGATTTACTCTTGTATTTATTTCTATGATTAATTTTGCCCGGGGGGGGGGGAAGGCTGATTTATGAGCCTGCTAGTTCTTATCACAGAAAGATAAGATCAAATATTTACTGTGTATTGCCTTCCATGATTTAGGGGAGATGTCTAAGAAGGCAACTTTGGGGCTTGTGTTTAGTGGACGGAGGGGCGTGTAAAGAAGCAGTGGTGTTTGGGTTTTCAGGAGTTTTCAGGGACGCGCTCAACCATCACTCTGTCCTGACTTACTTGTGAAGACACTGGCACAGGTGGCCGCTACCTGAGTAGGAGAGAGGTAGGTTGGTATAGGGTTTGTGCAAATTAAGCAAGCCCTTTGCAGCATAATCTTCACCTCTCCCTTCCTCCTCTCCCCTTCTATCCTCCTTTCCCCTCATCTCCCATCCCCTTTTATTTTTCCTCCTCTCCTTTTTTCTCCCTTCCTTTTCTCTCCTCCTTTCCCTTCCTCAACTCTCTCTTTCCTCCCTTCCCTGTCACTCTCCCCTCATCTCCTTTCCTCTTCTCTCTTCCCTCCCCATCTCTCCTCTCTTTTCTTCTCTCTCCTCCCCTTTCTCTTCTCCCCCTTCCCACTGAGTCTGAGTAAAATGAATAAAAAGATTCTCACAATCATTCTAAAGTCCTTTCAGCACTGATGACTAGCCCAGGACATTTCAGGGATGTAACTACCAGCCCAGATTTAAACCCATTTCTTTCTGTCTCCTTATTGAAAAATAGAGATATTAAGGATGATCAGGGGTTGGAGTGGTGTAATGAAGCGATGGTGAAGCTTTAATGAACTCACAAAACCTCAAATTCCTCTAGGAAGAGGGAAGACTTTTAGGGTTCCCTGAGTATTTAGATGAAATTCAGAGAAGTTTCACAAACGTGCAGAGTGAGCATATATGGGGTGCTTGGCGAGGGGTTGACGCCACTCTGTTTTTTCAGAAGAGAAACGCAGCTACTTCCCAAAGCAAATTCAGTAAAGGACTGTTCCTTCTTTCATTCTCATCAAATGCTTTTATTTGAGAGGGTAAGGATGCCAGAAGCTTAATTTTAATTTGACTTTAATGAATCAACAGGATGTGGTCATGACTTGACTTTTTTCACCCCCGTTAAAGATGCCCAAAGGAAAATACAGCAGAAAATACTCAGCCATTCCAGGAGGCTATCAGGGTCTCAGCCCCTTGATCTAAGAAATAGGCTGATACATCATATATGTCCTATTCCCTCTAACTCGTTCTGTCACTGTTTCCTGGTCTCTGTGTCAAGCAAACTTGACTTGAAATGAAAGAGCAAAATAACAAAGCACCAGGACCCACTCCACTGATGCTCTAAATGTTGCCTCACGGTTCTCTGGCATCTCCCCCATCCCACTCCCCCAACTAGCAATTCTATCTAAGGAAAGTCTTTGGCTACTCTGACACGTGGAGCTCAGGAGCTGCTCCTCAGGCATGGGCAAACCACCTAAGGGTCGGTCTCCCCATCTTATTGAGAAGCCTAAGTGCTGCCTGGTGGAAATGGCCACCCTCAATAGAATATTTTAAGCCAGGGATATTTTCCCCCTGGACACTGAACTTGTGCCAGTCAGCTGTACTGTCCTGAAGTTTGTGGGCATATGGGTTTGTGGGCATGTGGGCAAACAGGTACATGAGTTACGAATTCAAAAGTCTGACGATGGTTCATTTCTCCAGACCACGGGCAGGATATTTCACTTCACTCTGAGAGTGGAATTGTTTTCTGAGTTTATTTAGGTCAAGTAGAAAACAGAGAAGCAGCAGAGTATTCTTTCTAGCAGGATCTGGTGGAAATAGTCCTTCTAAAATGTGAGCCATGAAGGAAAATGAAGCCTTTCTCTAGGTAGAGGGGTGAAGTGCTTTCCATGGGCCTAAACTCCTTATTTGTAGGCAGAATTCAAATACTTTGGGGTCCACATGCAGAAATGATGGCTTAGCCTTAGCCTTCAGCCTCAACTTTGTCAGTACTGGGAAGAGGAGCGCTTAGTTGCCGCTTGTCAACAACCTGTTAACCCCCCTGAAAACAGAATGTTCTCACCCTGTGCCTAAAGGAATAGGGAAGGCAAGAGGCCAGAAAGGGGTAGGTATGAGGCAGCCAGGTTGCCTGGATCTCTCCCCTCTGGTTCCCTGAAACCATAACTCACTATCACATTGCCCTGGACCCTGGGTAGCTAGCGGGGGACATAGGCCACTGGACTGGAAGGCCCACCCAGAATCCCAGAAGCCCTTGTGCTGTCGAGCTCTCACTAAGACAAAGCCTGGCCATGCAGAGCTGAGGCGTGACATCCTGACCAAGTGGCCAAGGTCCTCAGATGCTGACAAGTGGCTAAGTGTGAGGGGAAGATCTCTTGGGATCTGAGACAGTTTTCCCATCATTATTTGTGATCGGAGAAAGAGGTGAGACAGAGCCAAGCATCTGGTCGAGCCACTGCTGGTTGTGAGCTGGGGAAATTGGGTGCCTGAGGCTGGTGGGTGGGCTGGGAGGGGCAGGCCCTTGAGTCCAGCCTTCAGCTGGCGGGTCCCTTCTTGAGTGTTCCTGAGGGGTCTTTCTGGGCATTTCAAGGAAAGAAAGAATCTTTTATTTCCTTTGTTAGCGAGCTGCTGAATAGAATAAAAATAAACTGAACTGTAGCCTTTTACCAAGGAATTCCTCAGACTTAGGGAGAGGCAGAGATTTCTGGAAGGATCTGCTCAAGCTCGCCCGAGGTGCAGGGGGTGCCTGAGGACTCAGGCAGGCCTAGAATCTAAGTCTCCTGCCTGATTTCCCCCTCCCCCGGTGTTGTGTGCTGTTCTTAAAAGACTAATCAAATAAACTGGCTCCTTCCCTTGCTTCAGGCAGAGAAGAGGGGGGGGAGAGGAGAGGATATTGGGGCTCCCTTGGCAGCTGGCAGAGGTGGCCTGCTGGAGGCTTCTTAGCCTTATCTAAGAGGAGTGCTAAAATTCTTTTCTTTTCTTCTCCTGCCTGTTTTTCTTTTTCAAAAATTTCAATCAAGAACTCAGAGAAAATAAAAAAAGAAAATACAGAGAAATGGTCCAATTAACCCAGATCCATCAGTCTTAACATCTTGCCATATGTGTCCACTCTCTATAGGCAGATCTCATTCTTGCTTATGTAATACAGATAACTTGAGTGATTGTATATAATACCTGACATTATACAATGATTATGTACTTTAGAAATGACCATATTTTGTGGAAACTTAGACTTTCTAGACACCCACATGCATTATTCCTGCCCCTTTCTTGTCGCACCTGAAAAACCACATTAGTGAGATATTATTATTATTATTATTATTATTTTGGTTTCTGGGTCACACCCAGCATCGCTCAGGTGCTCAGAAATCACTCCCTGCAGGCTCGGGGGACCATATGGGAAGTCAGGATTTGAATCACCGTCCTTCGTCCTTCTGTATGCAAGGCAAATGCCTTACCTCCATGCTATCTCTCCGGCCCCTAGTGAGATCTTATTATCAAACATGCAGCACATGGCTGACTGTGTGCTTGGTTGTACATGGCCAAGCCAGTCCTATACCTAGCATCACATTTAGATCTGAACCACACTAGGAGTGATCCCTGAGTACAGAGCCAGGAGTAAGCCCTGAGCATGACCGGATGTGGCCCCCAAACAAAAACAAACATGTAGCACATTGTCAAATTTCCCCTAAGTTTGTCACTTCCAGAGTTACTTTCTGAGATGAACAGGCCAGAGATCAAAGATTGCTTATCTCTTGCCCTCATCTCAGTGACTATCTGAGCTCATGACCAATACTTACAACACAGGCCTGATTTTTCATGAATGCCCAGAGGATGTGTGTAACACAGTAAAGCACATTTCAGAACTTCTTTAAGGAGTTCTGTAAGAAGAGACCCCATCAGTTCAAGCTGCAGCTTCCAAATCACATATATCCTGGGAAGCCCAGGCTTTGTCTACTCTGCTGCTGACCCCATTTTTTTCATTCCCACTTTGTTCTCTCTGCCCAGCTCCTCACCCCACTCACCCACCGCCTCCAGAAACAAGCTCTCCTCCCCCTTTCCTTTAATCTCTATCTGATCTCATTCTACTCCAAACTCCTCTCTTCTTCCCCTCTCTCATCTCCTCCTCTACTGCCACAGAAAAATCCGCCCTCATTTCATAACACTGCATCCCTGCTCTGGTTTTCCTCTTACTTCTCCCCACTCCCACTCTTGATTCAGTCTTTGGATCTAATCATATCTGGTTTTTAAAGGGATTTGACCAAGGTGTATTTGTTTTGGATTTTGTTTTTTGTTTGTTTATTGCCACACACGGAAGTCCTCAGGAGCTACTCCTGACACAGTGCTTGGGGGTCCAGCAATGCCTGGAGGACAATATCATACAGGAATTGAACCCAGGCCTCTTGCATGAAAGCATATTTCATTTCGTTGGCACATTTTGCAGTGCTCAAAACTAACTCGCAGCTATACAATCAGGGCTCTTTTTTGCTGAAGCTTGGGGAGCAATATGGGGTGCCAGGGATAAAACCTGTATCTGGAGTATGCAAGAAAAGCACTACACACTGTACTTTCTTTGGCCCCATGTGCAATACATGTGCTCATCCTATTGAATTATCTCTTCTGCTCTCAGATTTATTTTTATTTTAATTTTATGTTGGGCTTTGGGCCACCCATATCTGTACTAAGGGCTCTCTCTTGACTCTGTGCTCAGGGATCACTCTAAGGTGGTGCTCGGGTGACATAGTGGTACCTCTGTGCAAGATGAATGCCAAGGGAGTTAGTACCTGCTGTATTATCTCTCCTGCCCTTATATCTGTTTTTAAATAGTCAGTGATATATCTATAAAATGGAAAAGAAAGTATATCTGGAAATGCTCCAGGTTTTATCTTAATTTCTATGGATGACACAATTTGTGCTATCACAACTGCAGAGTGTTTACAAAGTGTAAGTGATTTTCTAATCTGCTTACAAGTCACTCCTTCAGGTTTCCCAAGTCTCTTTCTCATAAAACATCTTCCAGTCATGGAAGGAAAGCAACTTTGTTTGCTGCCAGAAGTTGTAAATTGTGAAGTTAATTCAAGGTAATGAGTCTGAGTCAATGTCTAAAGTTCTTTAAAGATACCTTGCAAGCTACTTCTGCCAAATCTGCACCAGTCTCTTTTCTTCCTCATCCTTCTCTCCTCAAATAAAATTTTGTCTACAACCAGGATATTAAATAAATAACCTCCAATCCATTTTACTGTCACCTTTCTTTCGTATTTAAGAAGGCTTACCCTGCTACTTTCATCTGACATATTTTTCCTATATATGATACAACTCAGATTTTGTAAACTGGTTTGGGGTGTTAATAACCATTTATGACATTTACACCTGAGGGTAGAAAATATATTTTAAGTTCCGAACAAACTTTGGAACTCAGACAGATCATGCTAGTACTTGCTAGTACTTGTTTCAGAATGTATAAGCACATTGCAGGTGTTTCTTTAACCCTAGAAAGTTAATTGTCAATGTCAATTTTCCAGTTCCTAATCCTGTAAGAGCTGTGTTGTGGGGTCACTGAGCACTACCTGGGATCCTGTCCCAGTGCCCCCCCCCCCCGCCAGATAGTGTTATTGTTGTGAGGGCCTCCTGCTGCCCCCAAAGCACTGCAGATCTTCCCAATGGCTGAGGAGAGAGGAGCAGTGGGTCCCTGAGAATGAGGCTCTGGAGAAAAAAGTGTGAAGTCTCTCCTGGGACTCCAGTTTGCCCTCATGCTTAGGAGAACCAGCAGCAGCAATAGGAACTTGAGAAATTCTTTCTTTAGGACACACCCTGCAGGGCTCAGGGGTTACTCCCTGCTCGGCTCTGTGCTCAGAAATTGGTCCTGGCAGGCTCGGGAGACCATATGGGATGCTAGGGATCAAAGCCAGGTCTGTCCCAGATAGGCCACATGCAAGGCAAAAGTCCTATTGCTGTGCTATTGCTCAGGTCTAGTCTCTGCTATGAGGGACAGCAGAGTTTATACATGGATAAGAGACATGATGTCACATGTGGAGAGGCTAATGATGAGGGAGAGGAGGGAAAGACCCACTTCCACTGCTTTGAGTGGTGATTGCAAGCTAATTAAAGGGACAAAGGTGTAGGATTGTGATGTACAATGCTGTTTCTGGTTACCTAGGTGCTTGTTTAAAATACAGTTCCTGCACAGATCACTTGAATTTGCATCTCTGAGAAACCTGGGAACCTACTATTGACAAATTTGCCCGGTGATGCCTCCAGGCCTCTGGTTGAGAAGCACAAGCACGTTCATAGGGGGCCAGAGCATCTGGCTCAAGCTGCTCTTCATTGTGCAATAGACTGCAGGTCATTAGCCTTGGAGGCCTCTGTTTCCTTCTCTGAGCTGAGGACTAGGAAAACTAGAGTCAATTGCAAAGGGGGGCCATGGACAGGCCATGATATCATCTGTTCTACTTTCATGGCCCCTCATTGAGTTAAATATCCACTTTATTTAATTTTTCAGCTTTTAGGAAGGAAGATTGGGGGGTGGGAGTAGGCGAGGTGTGTGAGACCGAATTGGGTGATGCTCAGAGCTCACTACTGGCTCTGTGTTCAGGGATCACTTTTAGTGGTGTTTGGGGAACCTATTGCGGTGATTGAACCAGAGTTGATTGTGTACCAATGCCTTAACCCTGTATTCTCTCTCTGACCGTAGGAAGATTTTCATGGTTTTCTTTTATATTTTCATGGTTTTCTTTTATATCTACTCAACTGGTAGGTCTGGCATTCCAGTGTGACTCTATGAGACAAGAGAGCTGTGGGTTGTGGAAACATGGCAGCTCTTATTGATGACTCAGGAAAAGTGTTAAGTCAAGGCTTGACCATTCATGTTCACCGGAGGAGGACTTTTTTGTTTTGTTTTGTTTTGTTTTGGGGCCACACCCGGCAGTGCTCAGGGGTTACTCTTGGCTGTCTGCTCAGAAATAGCTCCTGGCAAGCACAGGGGACCATATGGGACACCGGGATTTGAACCAACCACCTTTGGTCCTGGATCGCTTGCTTGCAAGGCAAACACCGCTGTGCTATCTCTCTGGGCCCTGGAGGAGGACTTTTTATGCCTATCTGCCAAATCCACTTTTAAAAGTCCAATAAACAATTATACTTTTGCCAGTCTCTGCAGTACCTCGGCCCCATAACTGGCCAATCCTTTCTATTTTACAGTCTGGTTAGGTTATAGAGAATTTCTGGTTCTCTTCTCCAAGGCAGGGGGAATTCTGGGCAGAGACCCATTTTTCTTTCCCTAGTGACCCTGAACATTTTTGCCTATTTAATTCTTCTTCAAAAAGTTAAACTGACTCATCCAGGAATTTTTTTTTCTATTGAGGTATCACAATTTATAAGAATGCTTTGGCATATACCAATGCAGCACCACACCCAGCACCAGAGAGTTCACACACACACACACACACACACACACACAAACACACACACGCATGCACGCACGCACGCGCGCGTATTTTCTGGATAAAGAGCTGGCAGCAAGAATGGGGTTCATTTTTTTCTCATGTCTCCAATCAAACAGGTTTTCTCTCTTCCCTCAATTCAGATCATGGAGTCTCATTTTTTTTGTTTGTTTTGGGGCTACACCCTGTAAAGCTTACTCCTAACCCTAGGCGCAAGGATGTCCCATGGGTCTCAGGGTGCCAGGAATCGAATCCAAATCAGCTGCATGAAAGGCAAGCACCCTAGCCGCTGTACTATCTTTCCAATCCTGGAGTCTCATTTGGTGCAGAGGAGCCTGTAGCTTCCAGTCCCCACCCACAGTTTCACTTTAGAGAAGTCAACTAATTCTTCAGCTGAGACAGCCTGCTCTCCCACATGGGGGCCCCTAGCAGTGGGTTGGCCTGAGTTTGGGTTCTGGGACAAAAGTTGGCAATCGCAAGAAAAGGAAAGCATGTTCTCCTCCAGTCAGCTGTGGAGTGAGGAATATGGGGCTAAACCTGCACATCCAGGGAGTAGATATCAGTGGGCTCCGCTGTTCCCCACTTATCAGGCTTTTTCTCAGGCACCAGCTTGATCCAGTGAACTGGGGTAAGGCAGGACTGTGGCTCACCCAAAGTCTTTCTCTGAGCAGGTGGCACTGAATGAGTGCCGAGTGCCTGTGTTTGTGTGAACAGCCTTAGTACCAGGGCACTGTCATTCATGTTATCGAGGTAGGTGCCTAGGGAGCTTTCAACTCTGTGAATAGGAAATGCTCATTGTCACTTGGCTATATGACCTATAATCAATCTTATCTCAATGGTAAGCCCATAATCCATGGTGCTCTACTTTGACCTACACACACACACACACACACACACACACACACACACACACACCAAAATTTCTATAGGGTTTCTACCTAGATGGAACTGATGGTTGTCAGAAAAGTTGAAACCTGGGTGTTTCCA
>PVKC010049543.1:0-10706 GCA_004027635.1 Crocidura indochinensis | reverse complement strand
GTACCACCCACTCCACTCCAGCTCCACAAAAAAATTTTGGGTTTTTTTTGGGGGGGAAGGGCCACTCAAGGTTTACTCCTGACTCTTTGCTCAGAAGTCACTCCTGGCAGGTATGCAGTACAATATGGGATGCTGGGGATCGAGCCCAGGTCAGCTGTGTACAAAGCAAATGCCCTACTCAGTGTGCTATGGCTCCAACCCCCACTAAATAGTTTTTATTGAAAGAAATAAATACAGGGAAGAAAAAGAAAAATACACATTCAAGAGAGACTGTATGCTTGAAAATAGCCACTATATTTTATTTATATAGTTATTTTATAACTAAACATGGGATGCTTTTTGTGACCCTCCTCCATACATCTCTAATACCCTTTTAGACCCAGAACTTGTTAAATTTGGGGTTGGTTTTAAGAGACTTAAAGGGAGAAGTTTAAGATATGCCCATTTTTTAAGCCCAGGAGTCAGAGATTGAAATGTGTTATCCTGGGGTTGGAGAGATTGTACAGCAGTAGGGCATTTGCCTTGTATTCGGCCAACCAGGGAGGGAATCAGTTTGATTCCCAGCATCCTATATGGTTTCCCAGCCTCCAGAGGTGATTTCTGAGTACAGAGCCAAGAGTAACCCCTCAGCATCACGAGGTGTGGCCCAACAACCAATCAATTAATCAATCAATCAATCAATAAAGTTTAAAAAATAAATGTATTATCCCTTCTTATTCTTCCTGAACATAACACCCCCTTCTTCATTTAGGTAATTATAATTTTTAAAACAGATGACTCCAAATATCAAAGGTTTAAACTATTAATTTGGTGCCTGACCATGAATTGTCAGGAGCATTTGGTGGATGTCTTCAATTCAGAGATTCAGCTTCCTTTTGTCAAATGGACCAATTGGAAACAGCAGATTCTCTCTTCAGAAGCTTTAGTACCATGTAGATGCAGGTAAAATGTGTTGATCCTGGATGCCAAAATAGATCTACTAAATCAGACACACCAGGTTAAGGTTTTAGAATTTAACATGGTTTTGATTAAAATATAAAATATAAAGTATAAAGTCCATGTGTTGGGTGCTCCAGGCACCATGCCTCTAGCCCCTTTGGCTGGTTGGTTTGAAGAAGGGTAGCAGCATAGAAATAATTCACAAGCAATCAGTTAAAGTTTCATCGGAGTCAGCTTGCTTTTATTCTATGGCTCTGTCTGCCATGTGCATTTCCTCACATCTGCTTCTCTGCTAAGCTTTCTGCTGCCCCTCTCTCTAGCCTGTTTTTGCTGCTCTCTCTCTGTCTCTCTTTCTCTCTCTGTAGGGGGCCTGTCCATGATTAGGGAAACAGGAAGTTTGGGGTAGGGTTACAACACAACTTTCAAGTGATTCTGAGAAGCACAGACAACTTCAAACCATATTAGAAGGGAGAAATGTGATTTTAGTGACTTGAGTTATAATATGATCTTAAAAATTGCGTTATTTTAAGAATTTAAAGAATTTAAGAATGAATGATACAAGGACTGACAATTGCATTGCTAGTCAACAAATATGTGTTGAGTTCCTACTGCCATCCATATCCTCTAGAGATAAATGAATAGACAAAAACAACAGATCTACTACTTCCCTGCTTTTCATGTTTAATTAAATAAGGTGTTGGCTTACCTGGCACAATGTAGTTAATTACAAAATATAAAGTGAATATGAAAAAAATAAATCGGGGCCTGGGAGATAGCATGGAGGTAAGGCGTTTGCCTTTCATGCAAAAGGTCATCGGTTCGAATCCCGGTGCCCCATAAGGTCCCCCGTGCCTGCCAGGAGCAATTTCTGAGCATGGAGCCAGGAGTAACCCCTGAGCACTGCCGGGTGTGATCCAAAAAACAAACAAAAAAAATCATCTTCTACTTTCTTAGAATTCAGTTTTATAAGCTTCAGCACAAAGGGAATTGGACTTCCAACAAAATACATCTAAAATATTTAGGAAAAACTTCTCTGGTGGGGGAGTATGTGGCCTGTAGTATAGAAAAAAACAGAAAAATTATTTTGAAGTGATGTTTCATCTTCAAAAGAGCAGATCCTGCAGGTTAAGAGCCTGATGAAAAAGTAATAAAAATCATCAACTAATGATAATGGACTAAGAAGTAATTCTATAATCCATGTCATTTTAAAAAGTGTTAAACCTTTTGATTTTGATAAACTACTCTTATTTATTCTTATATTAGAAGTGGAAGTGTCTGGGGCCCGGGAGATAGCATGGAGGTAAGGCGTTTGCCTTTCATGCAAAAGGTAATCAGTTCGAATCCCGGTGCCCCTTATGGTCCCCTGTGCCTGCCAGGAGCAATTTCTGAGCATGGAGCCAGGAGTAACCCCTGAGCACTGCCGGGTGTGACCCAAAAACAAAAACAAAAAAAAAAAAAAAAAGAAGTGGAAGTATCAAGACTAAGAAGTACCAAGACCAAGAAGGTACCAAGATCAAGGCTTTAATCAAAATTAAAGCCTTTGCTTTAATTTAAAACAGAAGCACACTTAGATATGGTGGGAAGGAACAGGATCACAGGGGAAACATGTTCTATGAAATATTCTGTAGAGCACTTGATAGCATCTGTTTGGGATGATGAGAGGACCTTTGGGAGAGATACACAGAAGGGAGAAGCTTTCTTTGAGGTAGAGCAAGACCCAGGTTTGCATGCCTATGTTCTGACAGAATCCCTGCCCAAGGATTGTGAGATATTGGACAAATCAATTAATCTTTATGAGCTTAACAAGCATATGGCCCATTAAAATGAAGGTGATCCCTTTAATGGCTGACTTGTATGGTCATTAGAAGAAGCCAATGAAAAAAAAATATATAGTGCTCATAAAAAGGATACCCACAGATAGCATTCTTAAGAGCATGGCACTGTGTGCATACCTTAAGCCAATGCCACTAATATTCACCATGGTGGATCACAGAGGAGACTCATGCATGGCCTTGAGCTTTCATAACAATTCTAGAAACAGATTTCAACAACAGCCTTGCTACCAAGAGGAACTCACCCAGGCAGAGATGTGGAAGCGTGTAGCATTATGATGTGGAGCAAATAATAAATGATTGGCTATTTCCAGTGATGGAGGGATAAGAGGTGGTTGGGGGGTGAGCAACAGCTGAGAATAGAGAGACAGGACCTGGTGATATTTCCCATCAGAATGAAACATTGGTATATTTAGAATGAAATGGAAAACGAGAACATTGCTAAGGCATAAATGAGGAAATATTTCTTGCAAGCCCTCTGCAAGCTCCAGAGCTCCAATCCGAACATTAGTTATTGCTTTTGCTTCTGGTGTTGCCAAGTTACAGCAATCCAGGTATATCCATTTTGAAATGATTGCACCAAATTTTAAAGTCAGGAAATCCCCCCAAACATCATCATCCACAATAAGAGAAAACATCCAATGGGAGGAGGGATGCCATTGTCAGCCCAACAGAGGGTGATTTATCGCCATGAGTAATCAATAGTACTTGGTCCTCATCAATTTGATACCTCATTGAAAATTTTGAGGTCTCAATGTGCTCATTAAAGAGCATAATGGATTTACATCTTTTAATTATGTTTTATGGATTGTGAACATAATGTAATTAAGACTTTTCGGGAGGCATGATGAACAGGCTGGGTGGCCTGACATATGGTAGGAGACAGCATATTGAGTGGACTCAGGAGAGAAGAGTCCAGCTCCAGGGTTGACAGCTCAGGACAGAGTGTGATAACAAAATTCACAGTGTGGGAGTCCAGTGGCACTGAAAGTCAGGAGTGAGGAAAGGAGGGACAGAGGATCAAGCCAATTAATGGGACTTCCAACACTGAACTGGAGAGCACATGTGCACTGAGGCAGGACAATGCTTTCTGCCTCTCGTGCCCTTTCACACCTGCCCTTTCTTTCCCTGCTGCTGTTATTTTGTTCACAAACACATTCATCCTTTTATTTTCAATTGTGGATAAAAATCTATAACGATGAACTCAGCATTTCAATCACTGTTAAGTGCACAGTTGAGTGCTTTTACATGTTTCCACTGAGGCTGTGTTGGGTATAACCCCAGTGCAAATGTGCTTGGTATATTTCTAGTGAAGCAGTGTTGGATGCATTGTCAGTGTATCAGTGTTGGGTGGATTCCCAGTGTGGCTATAGTAGCATACTCCCAATGTGGTAGTATTGATTATCGTCCCAATATATCAGGGTTGGATTAGTCTTGGTGTAGTTGTATTGGGCATATTCCCAGCTTGGTAATGTTGGGTGACTTCACAGTTTTCAATGTTTTCAATGTTGGGTGCATTCCAAGTATGGTTGTGTTGGTGAGATTTAGAATATGTGTGTAGTCTAAATATTGTAGGGTTGGGTGTAACCAGACTTTTGTGCCACACATACCCAGAACTATTCTCATCTTGTAAAATTGGAGCTTTGTATCCTTTAACAATATCCCTTCTTCAGTGCCTGATCTTATCATTTTGCTTTCTGTCTCTTGAATACAACTCCATAAGGAACCTCAGAAAAGGAGAAGTCATACAATGTTAGTCTTCTGTCCATCAGATGATGTGTTTTAGGTTCATATTTACTTCCCAAATATGTGAATGTATGTTAGTGTGTGCGAGAGAGAATGTGTATGAAACAGAGAGAAAAAGAGAAAGTGGCCAACCATACCTCTACTTATTCTTGCATTCACTCAACCCATATTGGTTGTTTTTTCTGACAGGCCCTCACTCCTTAGTGTGATTTACTTGCTTTCACCCTCTGTTTTCTTTGCCTTCCAATTCTGATCCCATTGATGAATGCTTCTTGCATTCACCCCAGGCCAGCTGTCACACCCTGAATCCACTACTTTCAAGCTCCTTTGCCTCCTCATATATCTGCATAGAGGAGGCAGAGAGTAAGTCTACACCTCTTACTCAGTAGGCCTTGTATTCTCTACTTGTGACTCCCCTTCCAAATCCTTCTGAACCAATGAAGAATCTAGGACAGGAGTGTGTGACTTGGTGAGTCAATTTTATAAATAGGCTCTTACTGGAATACAAACATGTCCATTTGTTGTCATTATAATTCAAAGCTCCTTAACGAAAATTTTTGTTGACCCAAGCTCTAGGGTTGCCCAGTCTATCTCCTAGTTGCTTCTGAATTCTGGCCTTGGGTAATTCAACAGTCAAAAAGGAGAGAATGATAGAATTTACTTTACAGCTTTATAGTGTAAGATGAGCCAGGAATGTCTGTACCAGCTAATCCAATAGACACAATCCAACTCCAAGCAGTGGTTGTAGGCCAGATTTGGTTTCCTAACACATACAAAAAATATGGGCCTTGAGATTAAGAAATTTAGGGTTCAAATTTTAGATCCCATTGATTTTGTTTCGTTTTGTTTTGTTTTGTTTTGGGGGACCATACCCATTTGATGCTCAGGGGTTACTCCTGGCTAAGCGCTCAGATATTGCCCCTGGCTTGGGGGGACCATTTGGGTCGCCGGGGGATTGAACCGTGGTCCTTCCTTGGCTGGCGCTTGCAAAGCAGACACCTTACCTCTAGCGCCACCTACCCGGCCCTTATCCCATTGATTTGTAATGTAAATTCAGGATCTTGAACTTCTCATCTATGAAATGAGGAGTCTAATATCTGGCTTGCAGGTTTATTGTTGGGACCGAGAGCTGAAAGCATTTTAGTAATGGTTTATGTGTTGAGCAGTCTGCTCACAACAGCATTAGGAAGCAGGCGGCTACGAGAAGCCAGTTTGCTTCCTCCCATCCTCAGTAATGTCTCTGAGGATGAAATTCTGGGCATGCGTCTCTGCGACTGGCTGTACTCCAATCTCCTTACACTGCTCTTCTGCCTACAGAATGAATTGTGAGCCCTTACAGGGCTGATAGCTCTGGATTGTCCCTTCAGTTCCCTAAGTGCCTCAGACTTTCTTTGAGTGCTTGATCTATAATGGTCTTTGTCATGGTCTACCTTTACTGTCCTCTAGGGGGAGCTCAAGACTTCATCATCTTTGATGGCCAGGGTCAAAGGCAGAGAATTTACTAACTCAACTAATGACAGTATTTGCTGAATGAAGAGCTAGACAGAGGGAGGGATGGATACTGGAGAGAAGGAAAACCTTGGCTTCTGGAGACTGGTTCTTGATTTATTTTTCGTTTATTTTTTTCCTTCTGTTTTCTTTCTCACTGACACTAGAAACCACAACTCAGCATGAGTGGTAGAACTCTGCCCTTCATCCCGACAGCACCCCTCTTTAGTGTGCACATATGCCCCCATGCCCTGCCCTACCAGGAGTAATATCTGAGCATGGAGACAGGACTAAGTACATCCAATAGTGTATCAGAATCAGGCAAACAAAAAAATTGTGATGGTGGGGGCCATTTCTGCTCAGGCTGGGAACTGGTTTATATGCAACTACCATTCTCTTATCTTGATAGTGAAACCCAAGTGAGGAAGAATCTGGCCAGGCACATGAGCCAATTCTCAGCCTCAAGTGAACTGTCCCCCAAAACCCACTCCTCACCATCATCCCAAAGTTTCTTCCTTACATGTGATGCCTTCAGAGACAGAATTGGTGTCCTTAAGAAAAAAATCTAGTGGGCACCAAGCCCTGAGTGTTTCAGGCTCGGTGTTTCAGGCAAAGACACCATGAGAAGAATCGTCAATTCCCATTTACCAGAGAGATCTGCTGGTGTTTAAGAACATAAATCCCTGATCAGAATGAAGACTCTTGTCCTCTGTTCAAGAATTATAGGGATTTGGAATCCTGGTATTTTGTTTGTTTGGGGGCTATAACTGGTGTTGTTCAGGACTTATTCCTGGCTCTGTGCTCAGGGGACCATATGGAATCCCAGGGTCAGGGGATTGAATTGAGTTGGTGGCATGCAAGGCAAATGCCTTACCCACTGTACTATCATTTTGGCCACAGGATTCTGATTCTTAGCTCATTTTTTTTATTTAAACAACTTGATTACATACATGATTGCGTTTGGGTGTTAGTTATATAAAGAACACCACCCATCACCAGTGCATCATTCCCATCACCGATGTCCCAAATCTCCCTCCTCCCCACCCAACCCCCGCCTGTACTCTAGACAGGCTTTCTATTTCCCTTGCACATTCTCATTATTAGGATAGTTCAAAACGTAGTTATTCCTCTAACTAAACTCATCCCTGTTTGTGGTGAGCTTCATGAGGTGAGCTGTAACTTCCACCTCTTTTCTCTTTCGTGTCTGAAAATTATTGCAAGAATGTCTTTCATTTTTTCTTAAAACCCATAGATGAGTGAGACCATTCTGTGTCTTTCTTTTTCTCTCTGACTTATTTCACTCAGCATAATAGATTCCATGTACATCCATGTGTAGGAAAATTTCATGACTTCATCTCTCCTGACAGATGCATAATATTCCATTTGCTCTCTTCCCCATCCTGGAAGAAAAATGAGGATGCAAGAGGGCATGGAAATTATTAGTTTCATTATCAAGGACACTGGCCTATTACCTGGAGCTTCCAAGGAGGAGTGGGACCAAGTGGATAAGCCTCCTAAAAGATATTTAAGAATTGTACCACTGTTCTCCCCAAATAGGCACACCCTAGGGAATGGTGTCCCAGGTCAAAATTGCTGCAGTTATGTGAAATGGGATTCTCAGATCTAAAAAGGGATGATGGGAGGCTAGAATTGGGAGGGAATCACATGGTGGTGAGCTGGATCTACATCTATTCCAGAGTGCTCTATGAAAGCTCTGTTGATGCTGCTTTTGGGGGCAATTGTGTAAGCAGCAGGTTGAAGCTTAGCCTTCAAGGACAGTGAATTCTACTGCTTAATCTGGAAGTGGTCCATGGACCCAAGGGGATTGTGCAGTTATCAGAGAAAATCTCAAGCCAAATGGTGACAAGTAGAACTGAGTTTCAGAAAGGTTACTCCTAGGAGCTTGAGGGTGGTGGGAGGGTAAAAGGAACAAAGGTGAGAAGGACACTGAATAGTCCTGGACAATGACAATGACAATAAGAAGATAACATAGGGGAATTCAGCAAGATTCAAACCAGGGGTTGGGGCTAGGGCTGTGGTTGATTTCAAGAATCACTTAATTATTTAAGAATAATGGTTGGGAAAACTTGATGGTATGTTATAATATATTATATTATATTATGAACATGTAGGATAAAGGCTAGAAGAATTATTGAAGAGTCAAAAAATCTTAAATTGGGAGGAATATGGGGATGGCACAATCTGCCATAAGAAGATGAAAGCGAGAACGAATTGTTGCATGCTGGGTTTGCTGTGCTGGGAACTTAAAGAAGTAACTGGGCATATATCATCAATGCTAGAGATTCAGATATGGGAGTCAGAAGGGCTTGTTCCAGGCAGAGTGAGAGAAAGAGCTAGAAGAGGCAATGAAGGAATAAGTACTACGGGAGAGACTGGCAGAGAGGGGCAAGTGGGGAAGTTTAGGGCAGACAGAACACAGACCTGATTCTGGTCTGACAGGAAGGTGGAGATGATGTGCTGCAGTCCACAGATAAAGAAATTCTTCAAGATGAATAAAGAATAAAGGAGCTTTGGAGAAACTTATTTTTAAGTACTTAGAAAATGTAATGCAGGGGGCTTTGATTATTGACTGAGGCAGGTGAGTGAGTTAGGGGCAGAAATTTCTTTTTTTTTTTGTTTCGTTTTGTTTGTTGTTTTGTTTTGTTTGGGGGGGGGGTTACAGTTGGCAGCGCTCAGGGGTTGCTCCTGGCTCTATGCTCAGAAATCGCTCCTGGCAGGCTCAGGGGACCACATGGGATGCCGGGATTCGAACCGACATTCTGCATGCATGGCAAACACCTTACCTCCATGCTATCTCTCTGGCCCCCTTATATTTTTTCGTTTTTTAAAATAAAAAGTGACATGCCTTCTTGTTGAAACCAGGGCAGTGTCATCCAATGGCAACACTGGCCAAAAAAACTTGCAATGCTGGCAATTGTAGAAGCAGTGACATTCTGCTCTGGATCATAAAACGTGCTCATGAGGGGGCAAGAAGATATGCAAATGTTTTAGTGGTGGGGTGGAGTGTTTCCCCTGAAACATGCAATGAGGTAAAGGCACAGTCCTTTCCACTCACAGATTCTTAGGGCAGATGGAAACCTGCTGCTAACGTCATGGACATCCGTCCCAGTCCACTTTTCTCGCTCGGTGATGGGGTCAACCTCTCATGCCGCAGCACAGCTTCCTTATTTATGAAACAGTAACAATACGCCTCTGCAGGGCTGTTCTTGAGGACTCACATTGTGCACCATTAGTTTTCTGGGCCCCCAGAATAATCATCAGGCACCTGATCCCATTCAGCCTCCCTTCCCCACACCCTCCTAGGCATTGGATGGCTTTGACTTGAGCCAACTCCCTTAACAAATGTTTCTACCTTCGATTAAAATTAATTCAAAGACAGGGACCAAGCACACATCCTGTAAGGGACTTAGAAAATGGCATTAATTTTGTAAATTAATAAATATGCAAATGGAAGCTTTGTATGGAATGGGCTGGAGAAGCTGGGAAGTAAATTGTGTTGTAAATTATGCATCGCCAGATGGAGCGGCTCCCCTTGACTTAGCATGCAAGGCAGAGAAAGCAGAAGCTGGGTTGGCAATCCTGGCGTCTGAGCATGAGTGAGTGGCAGTTCCATCCACAGCAGCCGCTGCTGAGTCACGAAGGGGTTCAGCAGCGGCCACGGGAGCCCCTGGGGCCAGCAGGCTGCTCCCCAGCCACTGCAGAGAAGCATCTGCCAGATCTTCAGGTGGCTGCTCAGAGGCTGAGCTAATCCAAGCTTTTTGTGAGAGTCAGCACCTTCTCCCCTCTACTCAGAGCCTGGGGCTGCGGAAGGGTGGGTGCACTGGCAAGGAAGGTTCTCCTGGGTCTGGGGGTGCCCCAATTCCCTCCTCTAAGGCAGGTGTGACTGGCCCGGGAGACTGAGCATTGTTGCTGGATTGAGCCATCAATCATTCTGAATGGGCCGAGGTAGCATCCAGGTGTTCCACATTGTGTTAAATAGAAGCTTGGGGAGAGGGGGAATGGGGTGGGAAAGCTGGTCCCCTAGATGACTATTCAGCATAATCACTCAGGGAACTTCTCAAAAATAGCTTCCCAGACTCTGTCCTGCTGAATCCTGATGTAGCAGGTGTGGACAGGGCCTGAGAATCTGCTTCCAGATTCCTGGGTTTTTGCAATAAGCAGTCAAGGTAGGGGCTGCAGAACAAGTTCCTCCTGGGTCCTGGCTTTTCAGGGCTTGGAAACATCTAGAAGGCATGTCTGGACTTCTGGACCTTTTCCTTGCTGTGTGCTTCATTGGTTATAGGCTAAGGGGAGCAGACAAGGAGCCCAAGGAAAGCTCATTCAATTGCTGGGCAGTGCAGGGCTACAAGTAGCTGGAAGGCTCTGTAAAGGGCCTTTTGCTACCTTCTGCCATGAGAGCTGTGTCAGGGCCATGGTCACATGCAGTTTAAGAGCTGGGGTTTAGCTGTTCTTCAATGCCACTAAAATTCAACTTTGTGTCTCTTGGTGATTATTTCTGCATTTCCCCAACACTTAACCCTGGGAATGTGAGCAGTAGGGGCTAGAACCTCTCCTGAGGCCTTGCTCTTTAGAAATCTGTACAAGGGTATCAAATGACTTTCACACCATTCACATCCAGATCTTGTTTGTTAAACCCAAATCATACTTCAAACACTGCTCCGTTTCTTTCTTTCTTTCTTT
>PVKC010049542.1:0-10720 GCA_004027635.1 Crocidura indochinensis | reverse complement strand
TGTTTGATCCATTTAAATCCAGAATCTGGAATAACCAGATGCTTGAAAACATATGAGAAACTGAAGAAATTCTGGTGCATATACACAATGGAATACTATGCAATCAGTAGGAAAAAAATAAAATCTTGAAAAATGTCCTATACATGAATGGATATGGAAACTATTATGCTGAGTAAAATAAGTCAGAGGGAGAGAGTTATACACAGAATAGTTTCGCACATCTATGGGATTTAAGAAAAATAAAAGACATTATTGTAATAACACCCAGAGACAATTGAGATGAGGGCTGGAAAGACTGGCCCACTGTATGAAGCTTACCACAAAGAGTGGTGAGTGCAGTTAGAGAAATAACTACACTGACAACTACCATAATAATAGTAGTGACTGAGAGAAATAGATTGGCTGTCTTGAATACAGGCAGAGGGTAGAGAAGGAGGGAGTTGAGGATATTGGTGGTGGGAAGGTTGCACTTGTGAAGGGGGTTATTCTTTTTTATAACTGGAATCCAACCACAAACATGTTCATAATCATGGTGCTTAAATAAAGATATTAAAAAAATAAAAAATACAAAGAGAGAATAAAAGTTTCTTTGTCTTCTACAAAACAATCCAGTTTTATGTTTTTTAAAGTAAATTAATTACTTTATTCATTATCATATCACCTAATTAATGATGGCCAGAATTAATCTTAGGTTTCTCCCTGCTACAGCATTTTTAATGTTCAGAAGTTAAACATGTTGAGGTCTCAGTTTCTCAACAGTAAAAATGTATCTGGGAGATGTGTAAGAGGACAAAATTGGCTTACTTTACAGATTTTTTAACTGGACATATGTGCATGATACTCTATTTACATTACTAAGCATAAAGTTTTTTGTAGACTAAAGTTCTTTTTAAAAAAATCTTACATTTTTTAAGTGGTGGGGCACATCAGCAATGTGCAAGGATTGCCATTGGCTCTGTATTCAGGAATAGTCCTGGAAGGCTCAGAGGACCATATGATATGCAGAAGATCAAACCTGAGTTGATGGTGTGCAAGGCAAGCATCTTACCTGCTACACTATCACTCTAGCTCCAGACTGAATTTCTTCATAAAAAACTCATTAACAGCATGTTCTTTTATTTTTCTTTCTTTCATTTTTCTCTTCTTCCCTCTACTTCTTTTTTCCCTCTGTCCTTTACTCTTTTTTTTATCAATTCAATCCATTGCACCGTATTTACTTATTCTTATTTTCTCTTCTCTCTTACCTTTTGTTTTATTCTCCTTTCTCTTCTAAGCCATATCTTGACCAATTATTTATGTTTTCTTAACTCAATCATATCTTAAGAGCTCAGACCCAGACTATGAGGGTCAACCTAAGAATAGAATACTAATATCTGTCCTTATGTTAGCATGAGTTTGTAGACAGTGGACTCCTCTCTGATTGCCAAACCCAAATTGTAAACAATCCATGCCTAAATTGCATATACCCCCTTATATATTACCCCTCTCCCCCTTCCGAAATCCTTTTAGCCTCTCATCCCCCAATCCTGATTCATTATTCTTTCTTATTGAACCCTCTTTACCCTCAGTTATTAACCTAGTAGGTACCGGGACCAACCTCCAATAAACCACCACCAAGCACTCAAACTGAAAGGATACCCTCCAAGTCCCACATCCCATGCCTTGGCAAGAAATTACAACCAACACACCCACAGATTCATGCTTCATGGCTCTCTTCTTCTTACCCTCCTAACATGGACTGTTGCATGCCACTGATTCAGCCCCAGAAGGACCCCAATCCAAGGACACTTCCCTCATGGTTATAAATAATTTTGCAAATTCAACAAGACATGATGTGTGATGATAAAAATGCCCTGGACTCCACACACCAAAAGAATACCTCAAAAGCCTCAATGGGGAAGCCTATATTTCCTGTATGTGTTTAATACTTCTATAATAATACCTCCTACTCTGTTTATTCTCAAAAGTAAGTCAGCCTCATAAACAGCATTTTTCTTTTTTTTTGCCACCCTCTTTTTTCTTTTCTTTTTTTGTTGCATTTTTCTTTAATGCGTTTTAAAATGTATTTTATTTATTTCTTCAATTATATCTATATACACACATATAATTTTTTTTTTTGCTTTTTGGGCCACACCCGACGGTGCTCAGGGGTTACTCCTGGCTGTCTGCTCAGAAATAGCTCCTGGCAGGCACGGGGGACCATATGGGACACTGGGATTCGAACCAACCACTTTTGGTCCTGGAACGTTGCTTGCAAGGCAAATGCTGCTGTGCTATCTCTCCGGGCCTGGAAATAATTTTTTTCTTCTCTCTTTCTCTCTCCAGCCTCACCTGTTTTGCTTCTGCTTGGTATAAAAACCTACAAGTCTTACCTGGGATAAAAGCTTGGGTCAAAATTAGTGCACAGAGATTGTCCAGACCATCATTTTTACCTCCAAATCCACCAGCAATATAATACGTCACCATACCCTTTTGCATAGGCACTCTAAATAAAGGGAAATATTATGCACAAAAACAAGCTCTTATCTACTAGGTATAAGAACCCATACTTTTTATAATGTAGATTCACCTCCTACCCTGAACATATGTCATGTTGACCCAACTTAGACTCCACATGATCAGACAGTTATCCTTCAACCCAGAACCCCAGATCCCAGACTTGGAACACAGGTACCAGCAACAGCATCAGGAACCAAACTCCTCCAGGGGAAACTCTGTATGCTGTCCCAGGATCAACTTGCTACAGTTTTAATATGACATCTTGACATGAGAAAATGCCAACAACTTGAGCTAAGAGAGGGCTGCCCCAGCTCAGCACCCAAGGTATGATGCAACCAGGAGACATGTCATCCTTAGCCCTAAACAAAAACCAAAATTGCTATCTACAGAAGACTGACTTTGACGAATATGGTCTGGACAGAACCTATCAATGGACCAATGAGGAAGTTCCTAGCCTAGGCCTCAGCCTAGGATTTGTACAAAAACCAAGATCTCTAATTCCAGAGATCTAACTTTGTTAACTGCGACTGAGCAGAACTTATGTAACTATAATGAAAGATCATACCCTGAGCTCTGTCCTAGGTTCTGAACAGTAACTAAGATCACTAATTACAGAAGACTGGTTACAACAACAGTGATGGAACAGAACTAGAACCATAAAGAAAAATTCTCTCTTAGCCTTATGACCTACACAAGCAAGGAGGTGTATGTCATCACCCACCCACATCTGAGTGGAAGGTTTCCTGGCACCATAAAAAGACCTTGGGGGGTGTAAATTGTGAGCATGAAGCCTGTAGTTTTCCCATGGCAGTATGCTTTAAGGACGATGAAACCCTGTATCTCTTAGGCCAAGGGAATTCCCGCTGTAATTTCCCCAATATTTAATATTTTTTGCCTATGCAAAAAACAAACAAACAAAACAAAAACAAAAACAAAAACAAGAAACACAACTCCCCCCTTTTTATTTTGGTTTTTGGGCCACACCCGGTGACGCTCAGGGGTTACTCCTGGCTATTCGCTCAGAAGTCGCTCCTGGCTTGAGGGACCATATGGGAAACCGGGGGATCGAACCGCAATCTGTCCTAGGCAAGCGCAGGCAAGGCAGGCACCTTACCTCCAGAGCCAACTCCCTGCCCCACACAACCCTTTTTTAAGAAGTTGCTGGTATGGGTTTGTTTTATTGTTGCTGTTGTTGGTTGTTTTGTTTTGTTTTTTTCTTCTTAGTTGAAGGTTTTGGCTTTTGATTTATTCTTTATTATTTTTGTAATTTTGTTAATACTTCCTTATTATTTTATTGTTTCTGCTTTACTTTGTTTTTACAACTATTTACCACCTTTTTTTCTTCTTTTTTCCCTTCCTTCTTCTAAATGGATATTTTTAACACTTACACTGATTACTCCTAGTTCCTCTCTTTTTTTGTATGCCTCTTTTTTTCTTCCCCTGATGGTGCCAGGACCAGACAGTCAAATGTTTATTTGGTGGAAATAAAAAATGATCAGACATGAATACCAGATCCAAAGTCAACGACAACAGAATCAATAACCAATCTACAACAAGTGGTACAAGGGGGAAACAGTTGCACTAGCATTACAGGGGTAAAAGAGGGAGATATGGGGTGCATGCTGGGAACAGGGGTGGAGGGAGAACAACACTTGTGGTAGGAATGCCCCTCATTGGCAATATGTGCCTCAAATATTACTGTAAAAGAATTTTAATTTACTTCAACCACAATAAAAAAAAAACGAATAAAATGGAAAAGAAAACTGAGTGCAGAAAAGGGGATTGGTAATAATAATGAACTCAGTTTCAGAAAAGGGTCAGATGTGGGGACGCAGAGACTTCTTTTGCTTTGTTTTTGGGCCACACCCAGAAGCTTTCAGGGGTTACTTCTGACTTTGCACTCAGAAATTGCTCCTGGCAGGCTTGGGTGACCATATGGGATGCCAAGTATCGAACCCTGACCAGTCCTGGGTCAGCCTCATGCAAGGCAAATGCATAACTGCTATGCTATGGAGAGACATTATAGTAAGGTGCTTGTCTTACACATGACTGACATGGCTTTCATCCTGGAAACCCTTATCTGCTGAGTGCTACTAGAACTAATTTTTGTGGGAAGAACCAGAAGTAACCTCAGAGAATCAAAAGATGTGCTCCCCCAAATAAAAGGGCTAGATGTGATTCAAAAGGGGTGTAATTTATGGTTTAGGAGCCTTAAAAAAAGAACGAAAACAACTTACAATATATTTTTGGCTCAGTGAGTGCAGAAGAAACTGTTCTCTTAAATCTTATTTCACCACTTGCTTTCTTTCTCTGTATTGGCTGTCTCTATATGATCCATGCACTTTATTTGGTGTTTATTTTTATGAGCCATTAGCAATTCAAGGTGGCCTATTTTCTACCTGCTCTTTCTTTAGAATCTACCACATTCATTGACATGCTTGGTAAAAGGATTCTAGAAACTAAAGCTGGAATAGAAGATTCATGACTATCTTGGGGGTTAAAACCATTGCTATAATGTTTTTCCAGATTACTAAGACAAATTTGATGTCAGTATCCTCTTAAAAATGGCAAATAAGATTCTCTAATATTGATAACTCCAGATAGTTTTGATATTAATACATATTAACCAAACACACTACTGAACATAAAGACCCTGCTATTCATCTATTAATTTCTTATTTATTCTATCATGCTTTTGAAAAATTTCTCACAGAAATGCTGATAAGGGTAGACTGCTTACAAGTATACCCAAATCATTTTTTAGCCTGTTTCATTTCTAGTCCTGACATCTATTTTATTATCAGGAGACAAACTAGTTAAGGCTTAATTATTGAAACAAATGGTCCCCCTTTCCATGGGAGAATTTGTATATATTAAAGCTTTCTGTTCTAAAAACCAGGAAAAAATAGGGCCAAGAGCTAATCCTTTCCCATGCACAAATGTGAACTTGAGAAGCTATGGATGTTTGTCCCAACTGCCTGTCAGGAGACAGGGATAGTAAACAAGTAAAGAATTTTTTCTCACTGCTTGTACCTTCCAAAAATAGAAATAAACCAGACAGGAATCCTGATAGACTCCGGGAGAAAATCAATAACCAGACTGTCAACTTTTTGTTAAATGAATGTTTTGCTTTCTGGTTTATAAAGGAAAATTGTGGGATTCAGTTGATGATGTTTTTCAGGAATGTTTCTTCATTTCCTTTGTGGTTTTGATCATAGGCCATAGAGTTGATGATTTTGCATTTTGTAAAATGTTAATCTGATCAACAATTATGGCATGATAATTATGGTTAAAACAATTATAATTATAGAATTAAAGAATAGAAATGGTAAGACAGAAATCACAGAATTGAGACAAAATATTATAAATATTGCATAATCTACTAGAATTGTGAAAAATGAAAGAAAGCTTTTTCAGAATTCAAGGTGAAATAACCTGATACATACAAGGGCAAACAAAATAATAGGAATCACAAATAAAAAGGAAATACAGATTGAAGTGGTACCAATAAGCAGTGGGGCATTTTTCAAATCCATTCACTTCTTTGATTCAAGGCCATCACAAATACCATTGATACTGAAAGATGTCTGTGAATCATTCATGAATAGACATTAAAGTGATCCCTTTCATTACTGATGGCAACTGCTTGGTCAGTTGAGGAGCTTCAGTGAAATGGATTAGATTAAGTCCACCAGAGGGAGTGTTCAGTGACCCAGCACACAGACAAAAAAAAAAAAAATCCTCCCATCTCCTCAGAGTTTCACTGAGCATAAAGACGCTGTCTAAGCTAGCTGATAAAATACTTCTTTGACTCACTGAAGAGATCTGAAAAATTGGATATGACTGAAGCAATGTATTTTGTAGAGGATGAGACATATAGAGAATGAGACATCAAAGAGAACGAAAGCTTTTGTCATATTAAAGAGAAAACTATGAAAGCAGTGTGCCCGGCTCTCAAAGGCAGACAGTTAAGTTTTAGACAGTTAAGTTTTCTTTTCCAGAGAATTGAATAAGGTGTGGTGTTTTCTAACTCCTGTGTTTACTTTCAGAACATCTGGCTTCATATGATGTCTGTGAATCCAAATTGATGGTATTTTGTGCTCTATTCTTTGTAATGTCTCTGTATATAGAATAAGATCTTCAGCATGAATGAGAGGGAGTGGTGGCTGAGATCCAAAAGACAAATTATGAAGGAAAATGCCACATAAACACTGATCCTGAAGTCTCACTTTTTTTTGTTTGTTTTGTTTTTTAGGTCACACTCGGCAGCGCTCAGGGGTTACTCCTGGCTTTATGCACAGAGATCGTTCCTGGAGAACCATATGGCATGCCGGATTCGAACCACCGTCCTTCTGCATGCAAGGCAAACACCCTACCTTCATGCTATTTCTCCGGCCCCAAGTCTCATAATTTTTAGTCATTGAGGGAGCATTTCACTTTCTTGTCCTCTTAACTCTGTGGCCAAACCAAACTTCTGAAACTCTGCCCTCCCAACAGAGGATACAAAGGAGTTGTCATATGATCACAAGTTGACTTGGAAATCCAGAGTGAACATCTTCTCTGTCATCTAAAATGTGTCCATCATCATAGACTGGAGCTATCAGCAACCATTTATTTTTTGTCTTATCATATATTTGGTAAAGTGAAGCAGCAATATATTGGCAAGCACAGAATGAGCAAAAATTAGTAAATTGTTTCTCAATATCTTCATTTTAGTTTGTCATCATCAATAATTATTTGTGTTCTCTCTGATTGCTTTTAGTCTCTGCCTTTTTCCCTTTTGGTCTAATTGACCCAGTGACAAATCTTAATTTAATCTTGATGATGTCACTTTGGTCAAGAGCCTTCAATGATTCTTTACCTTGTTCTAATGAAAGTCAGTCTAATTATTACGGCGTTCAAGGCTCCAGGTACTCCGGCTATTACTAAGCTTCTCAGATACTATTCCTTTCCATGTTCACTCTGCTTCAGTCATACAGGCTTCTTTCTGTTTTTCTTTCCCTTAATCATTGCCTTGAATCCTAGTGTCCTGTGATACCTATGGTGAATTCATTTGTTCCCTTGCCTTTTTCCAAAAACCATAGTTTGCTTCAAGGACTTTCTGATATTCTATCTAAAATTTAATACAACTCCCAACACATAACGTATCATCTATTTTCTCTAATTAGTTTTCATTTTATCATTTATTACTATCCTTTGACATACCGATTTCCTATATTATCAATTTTATCTATAGATTCTAAGTATCAATAATGCAAATATAATTAAGAATATTACCAAAGTATAAAATTCAACATAGTACCCTGTTGAAATAATGGTTCATATTGTTCATATACTCAAAAATCTCTTCTGTATTCTTAGAGATGCTATCATTATTTCTTCTTTTTCTTTCTTTTTTTGTCTTTTTGCTTCCTGTGACATATAAGCATGTAATACTTGGCTTTTTTGAAGTTCACTTTCTCGCTTAAAATACATTTCTCTCTTCATCTCTTATGCCTTTTTGACTCTAAAGAAATCTTTGTTCTATCTTGGATAAATATTCTTTTTTCCTTTTCTAACACTTCTTTTGGTAAATATCTTTATTACAAACTATTTTTCTATTTTTTGATAGCTATTCAACACAAATAGCTAACATTTAGAATCAATCTAGGTGTTCAACTACAAATGAGTGGATCATGAAGATGTGATATATATGAATATACACTTATATGCATATATATACAATGGAATACTACACAGCTATAAGAAATGATGAAAACGTACAGTTCTCCATAACATGGATGATATTGGAAGATATTATGTTAAATGAAGGACAAATGCAGAATTATATTATTTAAATGTGGAATTTAAAATAACAGCATGCAGGAATTCAATGGGTTTAAGAGAGATTGCCTAGGTCACTTAGTACCAGAGTATAATGAAGAGAAGGAAAGAGAAATAAAGTTTAGGGGAGAAACACAGATGTGAAATAATGAGGGCCAAGGGTTCAAGGGATTCAGCTACATTGGCAGTATTTAGAAAGAACAGAGCTAACTATCCAAACTCTATAGTCAACAATACTGGTATCATGAGACCCAAACATTAACAAACTTTAAAAAGTGCCTGTCAGGGGCTAGAGTGATGACACAGCAGTACGGCATTTGCCTTGCATGCAGTGGATCCAGGACGGGCAACTAATGGTGGTTTGAATTACGGCAGCCCATGTGGTCTCCCAAGGCTGCCAGGAGTGATTTCTGAGCACATAGTCACGAGTAACCCCTGAGCACTGCCGGGTAACCCCCCCCCCCAAAAAAAAAAGGTGCCTGGCTTGGGGGAGTTTTGAAGGAAAACTAGGAACATTGGTAGAGGGAAGTTGACACTGGTGGTGGAACATTGTATGTATGAAACTCAATTATGAATAACTATGTAAATCATGGTGCTCTAATTAAAAATCTTTTAAATTAATTTTCTTTTCTAAAAATAAGAAGCTAAGCTACAGACCTCAATAAAGTTGTTATACTTTAATATTAATTGTTCTCAATGCAAAAAGGATGGCATACAAAAATAGCTTCTTCAAGTTTTTACTCTGAAAATGGCACAAAAGCTTTAAAAAGCAAGCGATAAATTGGAGAAGATAATCTGCAAAATGCAGGTCTGATAATAGACTGTTCTTTGAAATATGCACACAGAACTTAAAGCTAAAACAAATAGCTCTTGATTTAAAATATAAATCAACAAACATCTACAAGCATCTAAAGAGAATGAAGTTGGAAAATAAACATGAAAAGGTGCTCCACTTTATATGCAATTGAAAACTCAAAATTAAACAATGAGACAAATTCCTACAATATGGCTAAAGTTCAAAGCATTGAACAAATAAAATAATAGTAAGCATGTAAGTTTAAGAACTCATTTATTGTTAATTGAATGAAAAACACACCACTGTGAAAGTGTTTTATAGTTTATTACAAAATTGACTACAGTGATACCTGATCCTCATTATATATATATTTGGAAATGCGTAGTAACAGGAAAAATGCACACTAGTTTTTATAACTTGTTTATAATTATTAAACCTGAAAGAAAATAAAAATTCCAATAGGCAATGGTACATTCATGCAATGACATATTACTCAACAAATTAAAAAATGAGTTATCAAGTCTTGAAAAGTTAGATGTAATTCAGCTGCAAGTAAGTCAAGTAAGCCTTGCTGAAAAGCTTACATAGTAGGTGCTTCTAGCTGAAAGGCATTCTGAAAAGGACAAGATTGTGGAAATAGTAAAGAGATTAGTGCTTTACAGAGCTCATAGAGACTGAAGAGGCATATAGGTAGAGCATAAGGAATCGTTACAACATAAATCTATTCCATAACGACTCATATCACTTAATGTACATGTACTCAGACTCATGAAACTTTAGAACACAGAGAATCTTAATGCAATTCATGTATTTTAATTTTTCATAATTTAACTGAATATATATTTAATAATAGAAAAAATGTATGAAACGAAAATAAAATGTTAATATTGGGGAACATTGGGTGAAGACAGTGGGAGTATATGGAAATGATCTGGACACCAATACAGTTTTTTCTGTAAACCTAGAATTTCTGTGAAACTAAAGTTTAAAGTATAATAAATCTAACAAAAGTGTGCTGTACTGAGGGGAGAATTTGCATGAAGAAGAGAGGAAGTATAAAAAGGACACAGCTAGACCTGAGCATGTCCTTTCAAATTTTCATTCATTAAATGTGTCTGACCGTATGATATTTGAAGAGAATCCTGTTTTAGAATACATTTCTGATTTATATTCTTTCAGAGATCCCAATGAAGGCCTATCTGAAGGATCAACAACCTCAAAAAATATCTATTCCATTTTTTCTTGAATCTGCCCACAAAATAATATCTAAAATGGAAAGCAAATGAGAATGAAAGTGATACTGGAACCAAAAACTAACAAACAAATAAAAACAAAACAAAAAAACCCCAAACCTTTAGATATGATATGCCTGTGGTGTATGAGCCTTAATAATGCATAACAATCTCCTTGAAACAAGACTTAGTCATTCCCTATCTCATCATTTTGATCTTGAGAACAGGAGAAACTCAAACAGGGCAAACGCTCTCTTAAATCATTTATGCTTTTTGACACTCTGTCCTAGAATCTGCAAACACACACACACACACACACACACACACACACACACACACACACACCACCACCACCACCACCACCACCACC
>PVKC010049541.1:0-10719 GCA_004027635.1 Crocidura indochinensis | reverse complement strand
GGGCTGGTAAGAGCTTTCTTTAGTCAACCTCTATTACAGTGTACATTTACTGTGTTCATCATTATTTTCCTAGCATTTAATGACTATGGTTCTCTTTGGGAATATCCCATTAGTTTTTGATAATTTTTTTCTATGCCTTATATTTATTTTCTTTTATGATTTTAAAATAATTATCCAAATAATAATGATTGCTGTAGAAAATACTTGAAATTAGTAATGGAGCCACTTTTAATATTTAAGAAGTTTCCTCATTTGCTTTTGAATATTGAAAGGACAGATATTTCTTATGAACATTTCCTCTGTTTACATTCAATATAATCTCAGCTATCCAATCCTTTTTTAGTGAGGAGTGAAGGGTTTTTGGGCTATGCTCAGCTGTGCTCAGGACTCGTTCCTGGTTCTGTACTTAGGGATCATTCCTAGTAGGCTCAGGGTAAAATATGGAATGCAGGGATCAAACCCCAGTTGGCTACATACGAGGCATGCTTACTATCTCTCCAGCCTGAATCTCTTTTACAATGTGATTTTCAAATTAAATGCATTTACTTTGTTAATAATGAGTAAATTAAAAAAAAAAGTTAAAAAGAAGAAGTAGATCCAAAGGCTCATAGTATAGAGCACTAATGATCAATAATGATATAGATCCAATTTACTAATGCTGCTGCCTTCTAACCAGGTCAAAGTTTAGATGTTGTTTGCTGTATCTGGACACTTGGCCTCAGGTTTCTCTTTCAATTAGCAATCCCTAGACTCAATTTTGGCTGGGTTCTTCATCTACTTCTGCTTCCTCCTGGTCCCTGCTTCTCCATCCTCTATGAATCTAACCTCTGTATAGTTCTCTGCTGCCCACTTGGATCCCAGATGGGCTGATCTCCTCTTTTCACATATCTGTTTGGTGCCTTGAACATACCTTACCCCCATCTTCCACAATTCTGATGGCACCAAATATTGAATTCCTCTGGTTAGATTCTCTGGGACAATGTTGGCAATATTTCAATCTTTTTATAGCCATATCTTCATTCCAGCCTTCTTTCTTTCCTACAGTTTCTCTGTCCTGCTAGTTGAGTTCCTAATCATAAGCTCCACCTTCCAACTCCCATCTTTTCATCCTTGGAATATGCTGTGGATCTCCCCTCAAGAAATGCTGTTTTAGGGAACAGAACCTCCATTGTGTGTGTACATGTATGTACAGTGTGCAAGCAGACTCCTGGATGTGGATATTTTATATGAAGATGTAAAATTTTTTCATTAGAGACTTACAAAAGAGCCTTTATTTTCTATACACAATTCTGGCTCCATTTTCAACTGTTGATTAGCTTTGATCTGCTCAGTTGACCCTGGGATGAAAACACTCAGTGCTTTCTTTTATGGCTTCCTATGACTTTCATTTTCCTTTGTAATTTATGCACTATGGGTCATTTGCACTTGATCATCTGCTCAAATTATTGACACATGTTGAAGTCCCTTGTTCATGCCCTTCCTTTGTTCTTTTTCCTGTAGTTTATACTTTATTGTATCTCTATACTTGCATTAATTGATGACTTATGAGTGTAAAGAATTACATTTATTAATTATTTTAGTGTTTGGGTTAGACCTAGTGATGCTCAGGGATAATTCTTGGCTCTGCACACTCAGGAATTACTCCTGGAGGTGCTCAGAGGACCTATCATATGTGATGACAAAGACTAAACCCAGGTCCGCTTCATGGAAAGCATTGTACTACTCCTCTGATACCCATATATTTATATTTTTATCTTCACTTCATCCAGACATAATGCAGTCCCATATGAAATTGTGTACTACAGTATTTTATAGAATTTGAGATATATTTAAATGAACATATTTATTCTTTTAAAATTGGCACTCTGTTTATGATCTCAAAAATATTTTGCTTTTCTCAGTGACTTTTCAGCTTTATATTTTAGTTAGATCATACATTAAAACAAAGCAAAACATTTTTTCACCTAAATTACCAAATTTCTAAATTAATTTAGTAATTTAATAATAAAAATAGTCATATTTTACCTTAAATTGACAGACTTTTAAAGACTTTATGTCCTCACGTGTACAGTTGAATTGTAATGCTGAGGCAATCCTTGGAGTAAACTTAAATAAGATTTTCTTTCTTCATATTCTTCAAAACACTTTTTTGTGGTTCCAAACAAAACACAGCCTCTTCAAAACATTTTTAATAGTGCTTCCCCTTTTATGTAGAATAAATGGCAGATTAGCATTTGGTTAAATATTTAGCTGTTTTGCCTAATGGAGGCCTAAGTAGGCAAGAATACAGTTTTAAATTTCTGCCCAGAGACTACTCTTCCAAGAGATTACTCATTGTCTATTATACCCATCAAATATCTGTTTTAGCTATATTGCCATTGTTAAGTGAAAGATTGATTAAAATGGTTTTGGAACATCTAGTACAGGTGAAGTGATTTCATGATATAATAAATCAATAGGAATTTAGCACCTTCTTTGAAGTTTGTCTTTATATATTATATATAATATATATGTTTATATCAGAGGTGCTGCCTTCATATTGGAGGTATTGAAATATCATTAAATGACTTGAGACAAAAAGAATAAATTGTACTTTAACAAAATGGCATTTTAGAAATCTGATTTATTTCAACCTTCAAAATAGGAGGGAGGAAAGCATAAAGAAAGCAATAAGTTGGCAAACTGTATATAAGTTAATTGATTTGCATATGTAAATTAGACTAATTACAGGCACACATAAGTGGCGAGATGTACAATTACCTGATTTATAAACATGAATGGCACAGGTGCTGCTTTAAAGGCACTTTCAGAAAATTGGCTTGTGGCATCAATACTTTATTCTACAAAATGACTGCTAATTATACCTCTAAAGCTAATAAAGCCCAAATACATTATTTTGCATAAAAATACTGAATGCCAGGCCAGTGAGAGGTTATGGTATTACCAGGGAGTAAGTCTACTACTTATAAAGTAAAAAAAAAAAACAAAAACAAAAACAAAAACAAAAAAGCTAGCTTGTATGGGCTTGGAGGGAATGGTTAAGGTGACCCTCTGCATTATCTGCCCAACCTGGAGAGGTTAATTCACCTTAGATATACTCTCCCCAGTGACTGACTGTTCACCTTAAAAAAATCCTTTTATATATGTTTCAATCCAGAACTGAGATCTTAAGAAGAATTCTTACTCTGATCTTACTAGACGGTCTTTTCTCTGTGACTTCATTATGATTTTTGAGTTTTTTCTTCTGAACATTATATTTCTTTCTTGATTTTTTCCTTCATTTTGAAAAAGCCACTTTTTGGGGTACATGAATAATATGTAAAGCTCTTCTAGGAATTATGTCCTACTATGTTCTTTTTCTTAGCTCTATGAAATTCTATTCTATACTTGTAACAAAATATCCTCTTAAGAGAAGGAATGAAAATTTACTGGATTTGAAACAAATTTATTTTGTTTGGTGTTTTATGGGACATCTCAGGGGATATTTATTAGCAGTTAATATTTTAGTTCTTCCTAATGATGTAGGCAGAAAGAGAGAACTTTTTGTTTGAAACAGTCCTCTCATTTTGAGATACCATATTTATATAATTTCTATCTCATCTCTGGACTACCTTGCTTATTAAAATTTAGATATCTCTTTTGACTTTGTTTCCTTTAATATTTTGTGGGGACTGTCAGCAATGAGGTTTGAGGGGAACTTAAGAAAGTGAGAACAAGGTATATTTCTGCTTGTATCAAAGGAAATTATATAAACCTGATACATAGAATTTGCTGCTGGTGATTACAAAGAGAAAAAAAGGATTTCTTTGTAATTTCCCCATCTTTCTTGGCTAAGCAGTCTCATTTCATGCACCCAAAGAAGACAGTCATCTCTCAGGGCTATTTGTTTAATGTGCCTGTAGTCATATAATGAAACTAAAATTTAGAGTTAGGACATTTTCTGTCAAAGACCCTTTTCCTCATCACCCAACCTTAGTTATAATTATTCCTTTCATGGTGGTGCTACAGACTGCATTCTATTATTTATCCAAATTGGCCCTGATTTGTTCATTCTTAATAGTGACATGGCTTTCTAATTATAGCAATTTTTCTCTTTGAAATTATATCCCTTTCAAAAGATCAAAGACTGAAAATTACAGGTGGTCTTTGAAAGCACAAAAAATTCAGTAAATTGTCATAAATTCGTTTAAATGCACATTTCAGGTAATCAAAATGTTTTTCATAGGCATAAATAGTAGCATATTCTATGTGTTTTTTGGCTATTCTCTTTTTATACTTCTGTCAAGGCCTATTGTAAGGAAACAGGAAAATGGAAAGAAAAAAGTTAACAAGGAAAAAGCTTCTGTTTCTTACTTGAACCTTTCCTGTTACACAAAAGAGAAAGCCACTAAAGGCTTGTCCAGGTGGTGGTCTGGGGAGGTGCTGAGCCGATAGTACTGGATTAGTAAACTGGGCTTTTGTATTACTCTAATAGCAAAGTATTGTTCCTCCTTCCTTTCAGTAAGGACAATTGCAGTGTTATAACAGACTGACAGGATGATTCCTTTCATGTTCTTAGAGCTGGTTCCAGCCCTAGTTCTCTTCTAAACGGCTATTATTTGGCATACTTGCAACAGAATAGACAGCCAATTACCTAGGATCTTTTTTTATTATTTTGTTTGTTTGTTTAAAGGGCAAGATATAAAAAGTAGAAATGTACCTCTTTATTTTCTCCTAACCTAGGACATACATAAGAAATAAATAGGTAAGACTTAGTTGTCTGTTTTCTCTAAAGGACTTTACTTTAGAAAACACATCTGCTCTTTAAGTGGGACTGTGAATTCACAGTATGAACTTGGGGGGATCAGATCTGAGGGTTTTTTTTTATTTGGCAAATTATTATATTTTTACCAAATGCATTAAAATATTTCTACTGGTAATTTCTGGTTTTACATCATAAATTTCCTGTGGTTAATATGACCAATGTTTGATTGTACTCTGGCCCCTTGAAAAGTAGCATTTCTAAGGAATTATTAACACACAATAGAACTGATTCATTTAGTATGTAATTTGATGCACTGGCAATTTTATACAGTATGGCTACTGAACCAAGGTATTTTAAAAACAGTTTTCACAACATAAGGTATTTCTAAAATGTACTCAGTGATTTCTCCTTTCAGAGCTTGTGGGACCATTTTTAGAGCTGAAGAAAAAACCCAGGTTAGTTGCCTTTCCCACTGCATTATCTCTCTCTCCACAACATCCACTAATCTATATATTTTTAAAGTAGCACCTTTTAAGAGACAACTCTGGATTATGATATTGAGTAAAAGCAATAAATGAAGACAACACTATACTGCAGTTGTCTTTTACCTATTCTTTGGAGCTAACTTCTAGACCCTGAACTCAAGAAGGATATTCTGGGAAAAGAAAAGCACCAAAATCTTCCTGAATAAAAAATATTGGAAAGGCAAGCATGGCTGGAATTTTCAAGAGAAGGAAATAAAAAAGAAATAAGTCCCTGAAGTCCATATACATTTTTATCTTGAGTCTTTTTTCTGGAAAAGTTGAATATGGAAGACAAGAATTTAATCAGAGGCTGGAAAAGAGGAGAGAGATACAGCACCACAGGCAAAAGGCTCCAAGTTCCTCCCCAGTACAAACATTTCCCCCTTCAGTTCCCAGTCCCCCAAATTACCAGAACTTCTCTGATTGTCCCCAGCAACTCTTGATGCACACAGCACCACCTCAGTTAAAACCCCAGTGTTAGGCCCATGCCTAAAACCCCAGTGTTTGGCCCAAGTGCTGTAGTGGCCCTGTAAAGTGGAAAATTTATTCTTTTTGTGTGACTGCTGACTTTCCTACTAATGTTAAAAATTAGCATTCATCTCTTCCTGCTCACAATCTAGTGTGATTTTAATGACATTTTCTTAGCAGAACAACTCACATTTTAGCAGCATTGAAAGTACATTTTCGGGAGATAGCATGGAGGTAAGGCATTTGCCTTTCATGCAAAAGGTCATCGGTTCGAATCCCAGTGCCCCATATGGTCCCCCGTGCCTGCCAGGAGCAATTTCTGAGCATGGAGCCAGGAGTAACCTCTGAGCACTGCCGGGTATGACACAAAAACCAAAAAAAAAAAAAAAAAAGAAAGTACATTTTGTTGAAAACTCAGTAGTGAAGTTCTGTCTACTACACTACAGTTAAGTTCAATGACTCCTAAGCTGTTAAACTACAGTGTTCATTATTAGAGTGATGACTTTCTTACTTACTTTAAAACAAACTTTTCACTTATTTTTATGCTCCGGCTTTGAGATACTTGCTTTTCTTCTTAATCCAGTGAATTTAAGAAAAGTCATGGTAGGGAAATGGTCTAATTACTGTCTTGAGTTGTTCATAAATAGTATTTTTACTTAATAATTACAAATGTCACCTTAGATCAAAGAGTTATATTGCTATGTTAAGTGCCACACAATATATACTTTAATTCCTCCAAATCTCAAGAAATAGGCATAAAATAAATTACATCTTTGTACTTTTCTGAGTTTTTTTGTTTTATTTGTTTTGGAGCTATACCCAGAAGTGCTCAGGGCTTACTCTTGGTCCTGCACTCAGAAGTTGCTCCTGGCAGGCTCAGGGGACTATATGGGATGCTGGGATTCAAACCTGGGTCCATTCTGTGTTGGTCACGTGCAAGGCAAATGCCTCACCACCGTGCTATTGCTCTGGCCTCTCTGAGTTTGTTTTTTTCTTTTTTGGTTTTTCGGGCCACATCCATTTGATGCTCAGGAGTTCGAACCGCGGTCCTTCCTTCACTAGCGCTTGCAAGGCAGACACCTTACTTCTAGCGTCACCTCTGAGTTTGTTTTTAATAAGAATTTACTTTTATCTTTTTTATAAGATGTCTAATCTTCTTTAACAATTAGATCTATTAGGAGCCAGAGCAGTGGTGCAAGCAGTAGGGTATTTGCCTTGCATGCCATTAATCTAGTATGGACCTTGGTTTGATCCCCTGGCATCAAGCAGGAGCAATTTCTGAGCGCAAAACCAGGAGTAACACCTGATCGCCACAAGGTGTGGCCCCAAAACAAGCAAACAAACAAAACTTAGATCAATTAGAAAATCTTTAAAAAAATCTACAAAGTCTCTTCTAAAATATAGATTTTTATAGTCAAGTGTCAGGCTGCAAAATTAATATCCAAAGTCCATGGCTTCCCTATGTATATATAGTTAAAGAGAAGGAAGAGATATTAAAAAAAATCCCACTCAAAGTTGTACCTCGGAAAAATCAAGAACCTCAAGTAAGCTTAACTAAAGAGGTAAATGACTCATACAAATAAAACTACAAAACAGAATTCAAGAAATAAAAAGAGGCACCAGAAATTGGAAACACATCCCTTGCTTGTGCATTGGGACAATTTATATGATTAAAATGTCAATATGACCCAATTCACCGTACAGCTTCAATTCATTCTTTATAAGGATACCTATGACATTTTTCAAAAAATAGATTGAATACTTCTGAAATCCATATGGTGCAATACAAATGGAAGCAAAACTGGAATTATATAAGAAGATTCTGCACCTCAAAGGAAATGTTTGGGATACAAAATGCACCCACAGAATGGGAGAAATTGTTCATCCAATACACATCTGATAAGGGATTAATATCTACTATATATATAAAACATTGGTAGAGCTTAACAAGAAAACAACTCCAACCCCTTCCAAAAATGGGGGAAAGATATGAACAAAAGCTTCCTCTAAGGCACAATACAGATGGTCAAAAAGAACATGACAAAATGATCTACATTATTAATAATCAGAGATTCAAATCAAAGTCACAATGAGATATCATCTCACTCTACATCGAAAAGACTGGCATACAACAACAGCAACAACAAAATAAGAGCAACCAATACTGCCACAGATATGGTGGGAATGTGGATTTAGCCTTTTTGGAAAACAATATGGACATTCCTCAAAAAATTAGAAATTGATCACCTATATGAGCCAGTAATTCAGCTTTTGGAAATATACCCTCGGGACCAAAAGCTACAGTGGAGAAGAGGAAGCTGCATCTCTATGTTCTCTGCTGCACTATTTACGATAGCCGGAATCTGGAAACAATCCAAATGCCAGAGAACAGATAAGTGGCTTAAGAAACTGTGAAACAAAAGTCAATTCAAAGTGGATTAAAGAATTTGAGATTAGACTCAAATCTTAGACCTCAAAGTAGTCTTCAATGATAGACAGTAATGGCAAGGACTTTGGAATCAAATCTGAATGAAGGGGACTTCACCAAACTAAAAAATTTCACATGGCAAATGAAACATGGGCTAAAATTAGAAGACAGCTAACGGGAGAAAATTTTTTGCACTCATCACATCAGATAAAGGTTTGATATCCAGGATCTACAAAGTAATCATAAAGGTTAACTCCACAAAACCTAAAAAACTCCATCAAAAATTGGGCAAGGAAATGAGCAAATATTTCTCTAAGACCAACAAATGGTCAACAGGAACATGAAAAAATGCTCATCATCGCTTATCACTAGGGAAATACACATCAAGACAACAATGAGATATCATCTTACCCCAATGAAGAATGGCACATATCAAAAATAATGGGAACGATCTCTGTTGGTGAGGATGTGGTAAGAAAGCAACTCTCATCCACTGCTGGTGGGAATGCTGCCTGGTCCAACCCCTATGAAAAACAGTACAGAGGGTTCTTAGTAAAACCAGAACTAAGCAGTCATATGACCCAGTAATCGAACTTTTGGGTATCTATATCTAGGACAGAAAAAACACATTCATCCGAGAGCATATAATCACACTGCTATTCATTCCAGCACTCAATGCAATGGCTAAGACTTGGAATCAACCTAGATGTCCAACAGCAGATGAGTGGATACTGAATATGCAGTACATATATAGAGTCGAACACTACATAGTTGTAAGGAATGATTCTTTCATGCAATTTACAGCTACATGGATGGAACTGGAAGATATTATATTAAATGAAGTAAGCCAAATAAGAAGATAAATACAGAATGATACCATTTATATGTGGTATTTAGAATCACTTTATGAAGAAATGCAATAATTTAAATGGGATACAAAGAGAAGCAAAGAAACTGAGTAGAGGGAAAGAAACACCAATTTGAAAGGATGGGGGTCATGGTTTCAAGTTGTCTCACGTGCATTGGTGGTGTTTAATAAATGGCATAACCAAATATCCAAGCAAAGTTAGCAACAATGAAATCAAGAGACCCTAACTTTAACAATCAAAACTTAAAATGGGAAGCAAGGGGTGGTGGTATGGGATGCACTTGGAGAATATTGGTGGAGGAAAGTCAGCACTGGTGTTAGGATTGATCCTGGTATGTCTGAAATCCAACTATCAAGAACTTTGTAAATCACAATGGTTGCAAAGAAAAAAAAAGAAAAGAAAAAAAGTAAGTGATACAACACAATAGAATACTATTCAGATTTTAGGGAAAAAGAAGTCATAAAATTTGCTTATACATGAATAGACATGGATTTTATCATGCTGAGTGAAATGAGTTAGACAATGAGGGGTAGATTGCACTCATTTTGCAAGTTATAAAAAAATTAACTACGGTGGGGTCGAAGCAATAGCACAGCAGGTAAGGTGTTTGCCTTACATGCAGTTGATCAGATTTGAGCCCCAGCTTCGCCTATGGTCCCCTAAACACTGCCAGTAGTAATTCTTGAGTGCAGAGAGCCCAGAGTAATCCATACTCATTGCTGGATGTGGCCCCAAACAAAACAAACCCTTAATAAATCAAAGTAACAAACCTAACATATTCCCAAAGGGGCTGGGGAATATTTTTTACTGATGAAGAACAGGCAAATAAGTCCTTCCCCTGATGAGTAGTCACTCCTTCCCCAAACACCCACCCCACCCAAGGCTTGGAACCTCAGATTTAAAGAAATATTATTTGCTTAGCATTCTTTGCATTGAAAAAGAGCATACTTTAGATAGAAAGAAGACAAGGAGTCTCCATGCAAAGACTTTTTAGACCTTTCCAAGCATTTCTAAAACTTGATTCTTTTAAGTTAGTACCTTGCCATTTTAAGGACTCTGGATTTCTTTTCAGTTAATGATGAACAATTTTGTGAACTAATCATACAGAGACACTGTGGAGTCAGTGTGACCCTGTTTTTTGCTGCCAGAATTGAACACTCTTCTGTCTATCTAACTAAAGATTGTTTTCTATCTTGAAGAAAATACCGGTTTTGTAATGGTAGAGTTTTGGTGAGTGATGAAAAAATGGTTTCCTTGAATGAAAAAAGAATAGAATTGAATCACAGAATAGAGTTGCACCTAAATATTTACTTGTGAAGCTACTCTGAAACATGTTTTTATAGAAACAGTATCTCACATCATGTGTAGCTTGAACAGCCAGTCTCTGAAGCTACTGAGGATCAAAAAGTCATGGTTAAGTATGAGCCTTAACTCTGACTGTCCATATTCCTGTCTTAGCTGTCACTAGTGTATGAACTTGACTATAATATATTATATAATATAGCATAATTATATATAATATATAGTTATGATTATATCATATAGTACTATATAGTAATATTTTATATTATCTAATAATGATATCTACTATATCTATATATAGATATCTATATCTACTATAGAGAATAGCAAAGTATATAGTACATTAAATGGATTTGAACTAAGCCTTTAAAAAGCATGTACTCA
>PVKC010049540.1:0-10744 GCA_004027635.1 Crocidura indochinensis | reverse complement strand
AGAAATCAGAGGCTGAAAATGAAAACAGAAGCCCTGCTTTTCACATCTGCTGGGTAAAGGCAGAGGGCTAAGAAGGACCAACCACAGGATCAACTCTGAGGGCAAAGAAAGGAGACAGACTTCTATTCAGGCCTATCTCAAACACACTGCATGGGCCCTGCTTTTGATAACAGGTTGGTGATTTTTCCTCTGGAAAACCCCTCGCTTAGATCACTGGTTCTACTAAAACTGCACCCCATTGGCAAAGCCTAGCTCTGGGAATGGTCCAGAAAGGCTAATGAGGGAACATCCAGGGCGCCAGTCCCCACTGAGCAAGGCAAGCCACCGGGGGCATTAATGGCAAGATCCACTATGCTTGCAGAGGTGATTGAGCCGGAGAAATAGAAGCTAATTCACAGGCAGTGATTTTTGATCCACTTCAGGAGAAGTTTGGCAATGAGCTAGACCAAGGAAAATAAGAATCAAGTCCAAAAGACACCCCTGCTCCTCCCACTGGCAGAACACTTGCTCCTTCTGCTTCTCAGTAACACCTGTCCCAGGCCCACAATAACTGGATGTAAAGACAATAGAAATGATGGGATGCTAGGGTAACTGCAGTTAATAAGTGAAGGAACCAATATGTCAATGACAGTTGGAAATTATCACTATGGATAAGAACTTAGAATTGGACAAAACTAAAGAGATATATATGCATGATGTGTCTTCAGTAACCATACTACAAACCATAGTGTCCAAAAGGGAAAAAAAAAAAAAAGGAAAAAAGGTGGGGAAGGGAATAGATCAAGAAAAGTGTCGAGTGATCCCTGCCATGTATTTTAGCACAAGGGACATATTTTGGACTGCCTCTGCTCTACTGCATACTGGGCTGTGAATCACTCTGTCTAGAACAGCTTCTGACGACACAATAACAGAGGTGAGCTGTTGCCACCCACATAGGGCAGAGACAGAGGAGCGCAACTGCTCTGGTTCATGACCTGCACATTTCCTAGACAATGAACCCCAGCATAACATGTAGTAAAAACCACACTACAAGCATGACAATGGGGAAACAATACAGGCCAACACCATACATAGAGAATGAAGATGGCAGCTATGAAGACCTGAAAATGTCAAACACTTATTTAACCTTTCAGATAAGGAGTTTAGAGAAGAAATATGGAGGATAGGTAAGGTGTCTGCCTTGCAAACGCTAGCCAAGGAAGGACCATGGTTCGATCCCCCGGCGTCCCATTTGGTCCCCCCAAGCCACGGGCAATTTCTGAACACTTAGCCAGGAGTAACCCCTGAGCATCAAATGGGTATGGCCCAAAATAAATAAATAAATAAATAAATAAATAATATGGAGGATGTTTACAGAACTCAAAGAAAGCATGGGTCAAGCTGAATGAGCCACAGGTAAGAATCAAGAAGATATAATAAAAATGAGAAAACTCCAAACTTAAATGACAGGACTGAAAAACTTAGTAGGTGAAATGAAAACCTCACTGGAAACCCTTTAAACAGAAACAGCACCTGAGGACTGAATCAGTCAGCTGGAAGTCGAGATACATAACAACTCCATACAACAGAAAAAATTGGAAAAGAGAATGGAAAAAAATCCTCAAAGAATATGTACAAACAAAAATAGAAGTTTTTGACAAAATCAACAGAAACAACATAAGAATCACTAGAGTCCCAGACACCCAAGAAGAAAATCCCCAGGAAGAATAAACAGTCAAGAATGTCATTGTTGGGGCCGGGCGGTGGTGCTGGAGGTAAGGTGCCTGCCTTAACGTGCTAACCTTGGACGGACCACGGTTCGATCCCCCGTGCCCCATATGGTCCCCCAGGCCAGGGGCGACTTCTGAGCGCATAGCCAGGAGTAACCCCTGAGCGTCACTGGGTGTGGCCCAAAAACAAAACAAAACTAAACAAAAAAGAATGTCATTGCATAGAAACTCCCAGAGCTAAAGACTGCATGCAACCAAATTCTGTATGCCTGAAGAGCTACAAGACATCCAAAGAAAAGCACCCAAGACACATCCTTGTCACAATGATCAATCCCACATAAAGAGATAGACTACATAAATCAATCAACATAATACACCATATCAACAAAAGGAAAACTAAAAACCATATAATCATATCATTTGATAAAGTCTGACACCCATTTATCATTAAAAATTCTCAACAAAGTGGGAATGGAAAGAAGTTCTATCAATTTAGTCAAGGCCATCTACCACCAGACAGTGGTAAATATTATTCTTTTTTTTTTTTTTTTGGGCCACACCCAGTGACGCTCAGGGGTTACTCCTGGCTATGCACTCAGAAGTCGCTCCTGGCAGGCACGGGGGACCATATGGGAACCGGGGGATCGAACCGTGGTCCGTCCTAGCCAGCGCAGGCAAGGCAGCAGGCACCCCACCTCCTGCGCCACCCCCCGGCTCCCAGTGGTAAATATTATTCTAATGGAGATAAACTAAAAGCTTTCCTCTATAATCTAGTACAAGACAAAGCTTCCCCCAGTCACCACTCTTATTTAACATAGTACTAGATATACTTGCCATAGCAATTAAGCAAGAAAAAGATATCAAAGGCATCCAGATAGGAAAGGAAGAAGTCAAGCATTCATGTTTGCAGATGACATACAACTATATTTAGAAAACCCTAAAGACTCTACCAAAAAGCTTCTAGAAACAATAGATTCATAAAGCAAAGTGGCAGGCTATAAAACGAACAAACAAAACTCAATGGCCTTCTTATACACAGCTGATGATAAGAGAAGAAATGGGCATTAAAAAAATAATCCCAGGGCCAGAGCAACAGTACAGCAGTAGGGCATTTGCCTTGCAAGCGGACCGATCCAAGGCCGATCTGGAGTCCCATATGCTGATCCCTCCCCCCCCGCCACCCCCAGCCAGGAGTAACGCGAGCGTCACAGGATGTGGCCCAAAAAAGGAAAAGTAAAAATTCCATTTTCAGTAGTGCCACACAAACTCAAATACCTTGGAGTCAACTTAATTAAAAAGGTGAAGGACCTATACAAAGAAAACTACAAAATATTATTTTCAAGAAATAAAAGAGGACACAAGTAAATGGAGACATGTACCCTGTTCAAAGGCCTACCAGGCCTTTGACTTGCACACAGCCAACCCAGGTTCAAACCACAGCTTCCTATCCCTGAGCCCGCCAGGAGTTATTTCTGAGCCAATAGCAAAAAGTAATTCCTGAGCACTGCTGGGTGTAGCCCCCCCCCCCAACAGAGCAAACAAAAAAACTGTTTGAGGGAAGACCCTACGCTCAAAGAAAGCAATACTCAGGGATCATTCCTGGTGGTGCTTGAAGAACCATACATGGTGCAGGGAATCAAACCAGGTCAGCTGAGTTACAAGATAAGTGCCCTCCCTGCTGTGCTATCTCTCTGGCCCTTCTCAGCAGCAATTTTAAACTTCTACAACTTCAAAAAGAAAAGAAGCTTCTACTTCCCTAGACAGGTCTCCATTTCCCCTGGGATGATTCAGCCTATATTTTTCTTCTCTTCCTGTGATTTCCTACATAATCGTTGTACACTTACTTAAGCATTTAATTTCACACTTATTTGCTTGTTCCACCTCTCTCATAGGTCTATCAGGGGCTCATAGCAACTCAACAAAGCACCAGCCCAAGATGAATTATAGTACTTCCTCCTATCAGATGACTCTATGGTTATCTTCCACCACACAGAGCACAAACCAAACCAATTTTTATCTGAGAAATCAAAAGAAGCCACAGATGATCTGTATCAGAGTACAAAATGTACCCTGGGAAACAAAGACTGAAAGACTACTGTCTAGGAACACCCCAGACCATAATTTATGACCATACCACACATCCAGATAACATTTAACCAGCTCCTCCTAAGTATACGTAAGCTTGAGATGCTGGGCAAAGGCTCTGGGTAGTCTCTGACCTTTAATATAGCACAAGCACAAGTTCTATTATATTGTAGTTTATAATTTCTTTTTTTTTGGGGGGGGGGGTGGCTCTGGAGCTGAGAGTTGATAAGCGCCAGTACCCAGGGCTTCTTCCTGGATCTGTGCTCATGGGTCAGTCCTTATGGTGCTGGGAGACCATATGCAGCAATTTGAGAAATCAAGGGAGGACAGAATCGGGATTATCCACAAGAAAGGGAAGCACTTTAACCCCTGCTCTCTCTCTCCTGCCCCTATACTGCATGATTTTTATGTGAAATGTTTAATAAGTGTAAATTCACAGAACATTAAAGCTAAAACGGGAGAAATCTTTACGTTTTGAAACATCATTGATATTATTATTTTTTTTTTTTTACTTGGGGGCCTCACCCAGTATTCCTCAGGAGTTACTACTCCCAACTCAGCACCTGGAGGGTGCTTCTGGCAGAGCTGAGGATCCAGTCCAAGCCTCCTGCATGCAAAGCAGCTAACTCCCTGGCCTTATTATAATTTTATCAACAACAATAACAAATATTTTCCAAGTTCTATAGTAATCTAAAAGTTTAGTGAGCCTAGGGGCCAGGTGGTGGCACTGGAGGCAAGGTGCCTGTCTTGTCTGTGCTAGCCTAGGAAAGGACGCTGTTTGATCCCCAGGTTTCCATATGGTCCCCCAAGTCAGGAGCGACTTCTGAGCGCATAGCCAGGAGTTAACCCATGAGCGTCACTGGGTGTGGCCCAAAAAACAAAAACAAAAGTTTAGTGAGCCTAAATAGTACGGCAGAAGACTCAGCACCAACCACAGCCCAGTAAATCCTTAGACACTCACTTTAGTAACACCATGGAGAGATATATCATTTTAAACTCACCCATGTTTTTTTGTTTTTTTTTTTTGGTTTTTGGGTCACACCCGGCAGTGCTCAGGGGTTACTCCTGGCTCCATGCTCAGAAATTGCTCCTGGCAGGCACGAGGGACCATATGGGGCACAGGGATTCGAACCGATGACCTTTTGCATGAAAGGCAAACGCCTTACCTCCATGCTATCTCCTGGGCCCCTAAACTCACCCATGTTGATCTAAGTTTGGATAACTCCATTTGCCTTTGTGCTATAACAAGAAATATTAAAAAATGTGTTTGTGGGCCGGAGAGATAGCATGGAGGCAAGGCATTTGCCTTGCATGCAGAAGGACGGTGGTTCAAATCCCAGAATCCCATATGGTCCCCCAAGTCTGCCAGGAGCAATTTCTGAGCTTAGAGCCAGGAGTAATCCTTGAGCAGTGCTGGGTGTGACCCAAAAATCAAAAAAGAAATGTGTTTTGTGCCTGCAAGGTGGCAAGCCATGTAGGTGGGTGGGAGATTAGGGGCACTGATGGAGGAAGGTCAAACTGGGGGTGGGATTGGTCTTTGAACATTTGTCAGAGACACCCAGGACAGACCTATAGTCTGTGTGATCCCCCTGCCTGCCAGAGGCAATTTCTGAGCACAGAGCCAGGATTAGCACGACCACTGCTGGTGTGGCCCCAAAACCAATCAATCAAGAAATAAAGTTAAAAAAAAAAAAACGTCTGGAGTAGTATCTAAGGTTAGTACATGTAAGTAAGTGGTGTCATCTATAAACACACAACAGTGGTCCACAACTTTCTATTCGCAACATCCCCAAGAGTGAGTATCTTTCGGGTATCATATTTGCCAGCAAAATTTGATGCAGTCAGGGCTGGAGAGATAGCACAGTGGTAAGGAGTTTGCCTTGATTTCGGCCAAACCAAGACAGACCTGGTTTTGAATCCCGGCATCCCATATGGTCCCCGGAGCCTGCCAGGAGCGATTTCTGATCGAATAACCCTGAGTGCAGCTGGGTGTGGCCCCAAAACAACAACAACAATAATAAATTGGTGTAATCTAAATCCACTGATAGCGAAACTTAGCCTAAACTGACTCCAAAGTATTTAGTTTTATTTTCTTCCCTGTGTAGGTATATGCATGCATTTCATTGTTGTTCCCCGATTTTCATAGAAGGGAATATAGATTTCTCTGTGTATATGTATATGAGTATCTGTGCCATTATAATTTAATTTGATATGTATACTTCAAAACATATTTTTAAGTTGTATCATAATTAATGGAAATATATAAAAGCAGAAGTTTTTTCTGGAACTGGAGATAATATAGTGGGGATGGCACTTGCCAACCCAGGTTCCAACCCCTGTACCCTAGCACCATCAGGAATTGTTCTTAGTGCAGAGCCAGGAGTAAGTTCTAACTAGCACCAGGTGTGGTCCAAAAACAAATAAATAAAAATAAAAAATTTCTGAACTAAAAGGGAATTTAGTGGAAACTTAGTGCTTTTATTTATAGGTGCGGAAATAGTGGCTTCAAAAGATGATGCTATAATCATAGTTCTAGGAATTCCCTAGTACTGAAGGGGAAGAATTTGAATACCTCCTTCTCTCAGCTCACTTATTTCTCAGGAAGTGGTTGTGTGTACAAATGGCATATTAAAAAGTGGCAACTGGGGCCAGAGTGATAGCACAGCAGTAGGGCGCTTGCATTGCACGCTGCCAACACAGGACAGACCAGGGTTCAATGTCCAGCATCCCTTATGGTCTCGAGCCTGCCCAACCCCCCCCAAAGTGACAACCAATGCCTCATACTGAATAATGAAAAACAGATTTTAATTAATTTGGTTAACAACAATCAATAAATAAATCAATAGTCCTGGGTTGGATGGGGAGAGAAGGCTAACAACACATGGTATCCCAGCACTCCCCAGTAGTGACCCCACATACACCAGCATCCCCTCAACACCACAGGGCATGGCCCCAAAGCAAACAAAACAGTCACTTGGGGGGGGGGGGGCTTAAAATGTAAGAAAGAAACGCAGAAACGCTTTAGTTCAGGTATAGCAGTTAAGCAGCTACCAGCCCCGGAGAGCCCTGTGGATAGATAAGTTGCTACCAGGATCAACACTGGCACAGCATCTCCAGGCCCAGTGAGCCTCGCTCAGTTCCTAAAAAGCAGGATGTTCACCCCAGGGAGAGAGCAAAGGTGCTGGGCCACCACCTGCTAAGATTGTAAGCCAATCCAGTCTCCTGTTTGTCAGGAACTTCAAGATCTGTGGCCATATCAAGACTGTGGCAAGCTTCTGGTAAATAAATAGCCAAGCATGGAATATAGAAAATTAGGGGTGGAGTGATAATTACAGTAGGTAGGCCATTTCTTTGCGAGCAGCTGACCCAGGTTTATTCTTTGGCACCCCTTATGATCCCCCAAACCTGTCAGGAGTGATCGCTGAGTGCAGCTCCTAAGCCCCACAGGGTGTAGCAAAAACTTTTTTTAAATGTTATCAGGGCGGAACAGATAAAACATCAGATAGGGCACAAGCTTTGCACACAGCCACTAGAACCCTGCTGGGGCTGATCTCTGATCCTTTTCTCCTGAGAGCAAGGAGTAAGGTCTGAACACTGCCAGTTGTGGCCCCACACCCCTCCCCCCACCTTCCCACCCAGCCCACCCCTGCCAAAAAAGAGTTCTAATGACAATACTTTTAAGTCACCTTCACACTGCAGGGGAGTCAATAAATTGCTCATTATAATCAAGATTAAAAAAGAGAGAGAGAAAAGAAACCCATCAACAAAAGGCGCTTTATTCTGCAAATACTCACTGGATTATGATGGAACCCAAGAAATAAGAAGAGCACAGCTGATACTATAATATTAGATACTTTCTCACACTTTCGTACCAACCACAGGTACCAAAAATGCTCACTTGGAAATGATGCCATATAATTCGTCCGTTAAAACAAATATCTTTACCAGGGGTCTCAAACTGGCGGCCCTGCCCTAGAGGAATTTTTTTTGTTTTGTTTTAGTTGTTTGGGTCACACCCCCAATGTTCAAGGCTTACTACTTTTACTTTTACTTTACTTGACTTTACTTACTACTTTTACTTTTTACTTTACTTGACTTTGCACTCAAGGATCACCCCGACTTTGCCTCCTGCGGCCCCCAGGTAAATTGAATTTGAGACCCCTGATCTAAACTATCCTCTGGCAGGACCTGGCACTGGACAGGGTAGAGCAAACAGACAATTTTCTACACAGGGTTTTACAATCGAGCCAGGGAGCAGAGCTCAAGTACATGGATAACTAGGGCCTCTGCAATCCACTCAAGACCCTTTGCAATCTCCTCATCCCAAAAAAGAAAAAGACATTTCAAACTCTTGAACTACCATTTTTTTCTCCCAGTTGCTACTATTTACTTTTAAAAGGCAATAATTTCAAAATGAATAAACCTATAGGACCTTTATGATTTGTGAATTAAGTCAGACAGACATTGAGTGATCTAATGCATATATGGCCGGTGAGCGCAGGAGTAGGGCTTTTGCCTTGCACGCGGCTGACCCAGGATGGACCTCAGTTCAATCCCCCGGGTCCCATAAGTTCCCCCGAGACCGCCAGAAGCGATTTCTGAGCACATAGCCAGAAGTAACTCCTGAGCATCACCGGATGTGATCCAAAAACAAAAACAAAAAACCAAATAAACTAAATAAATTTAAGAATATAGGGATGACCAGAAGGGACTGAAAAGAGAGGGTAAATTCAGAAAAAAGGGAGTGGATTTTGTTACTGCTGAAGGTTAGTGGTGAACTTAAGGTACACTGACAGACATAAACCTAGTCTACATAATGCTTATGAAGTAATTCTAATAATGTCATAACAACATTACTTGGGGTCAGATAGTTTAGGAATTAAGGCACTTTCCTTGCAAGTGGGCAGCAGATTCGCACCTCTGCATTACAAGGCTCATTACAAGGCTCCCTGAGGGTCAAAGGTGCTGAGTGACCTCTGAACAGGGCATGGAATTCGAGGTCCCTTGGAACGTAGCCCTCATCCTCATCTCCAAAAAATTACAAACAAAAAGAGATTTGGGATAGAGGGATGAGAGAGCAGGTAGGGCACTTGCCTTGCACACAGTCTCTCTGGATTCGCTCCCTGGCATCCCATATGGTCGTCTTTGACCCCTGCCAGGAGTGATTCCTGAGTGCAGACCAGGAGTAACCTTTGAGCATTGCTGAATGAGAATCAAAAACCAACAGAGAGGAGAGAGACACTATATTCACACACACAGTCACTAGTCCTCTCTCACCTACTCAAGTCTCTGGACTCTTATTCCCGATATGATTGGTTCCTGTGAATACCTGGCATGTACAATTCCTCAGCACAATGTGGTTCCCTAATTATGGGGTGTGAGCCACCTCCTTTACAACACATCCACGGGAGTAGCCTCTTAAGTGCCACCCGCATGGCCCTAGAACAGAAAACAAAACCAAAACTACCAGATCAAAAGGGTGAACAAAGACTGAATTGTCCTTCCTAAACCTTGCGACGGTTGGTTTCATTCAAACAAATGTTTTAGCCTGCCCATCCAGAGAGGCACACAGGCCAAGAAAAACGGGGGTGTTCAAACGCACCCCACTACCGGGACCTGTTGCCAGAAGCTTCGGAGGCGCGGCCAGCCTAATCCGAGGGCCTTATTATTTGCCTTTATTTGCCCGGTCAGAGAGGGTGCGAAGGGTGGGCAAACCCCTCCAGCCCCAGGCCCTGCAGGCAGGGGTCCAGCTTCGCTTCCCCCACGCCCGGGCCGGGCGCCCGAGTGCCCTCGCCAGGAGCCCCGCTGGGTCACGTGCAGGGGCCCGGCCTCGCCGGCTCGGGGGCCCGGGGTGCAAGCGCGTCTGCAGCGGGCGCGCACCTACCTGCCCCGCCGCTCCGGGCCGGGCCGGCTGCGGACGGGCACCCAATTGCCCCTCGGAACCGGGCCCCCCAGTGGCTACAGATCCAGCTCCTCACGCCTCAGCGCTTTCGGGGGGGGGGGCACTGGCACACTCGGACACGGGCACACACGGACACGCACCCGCGCCTCGTTGAACGCGGGCGCTCCACCCGGCGGCCGCGGGCTGGGCGAGTGGCGCGAGCGGCGCAGGAACGGGACGGAGATGACAGATGTCGGGGGGTGGGGGGAGAGGATCCGCACCAGGACGCGGGGAGGCACCGCGGCGGGCAAGGCGGAGGGGACGAGGTCCGCGCGAGCACCCCGTGACTCGGGGCGCCGCCGGCAAAGCCGGGCGCTGCCTCCGAGCCGGGGAGCGATCGGGCGGCTCCGCACGCACGCCCGGCGCCCCGGGCACAGACGCGGGAGGGCGGACGGGGACCCCGCGCTCCCCGATCCCGAGGCCGCGCCGGCACCCACCTCGCCGAACTGGAAAGCCGAGACGAGGGTGACGACGACGCCCACGAAGCACACGTAGAGCCCGTAGCGGTGCGACAGGCACGTGTAGGTCTGTCGCTGCAGGAGCTTGAGCAGCATCCCCGCGGCCGCCGCCACTGCCGCCACTCGCCCAGCCGCGCCCAGACGCGCAGGAGGCGCCGCCGCCGCTCAGCCCGACGCCATTCAGCGGGGCCCCGGCCGGCCGGGCCGCCACTCGGCTCAGCGCCTGCGCCCGCCCCGCATCGCCGCTCCGATCCGGCGCCCGCTCGGCTCGGCTCGGCTCGGCTCGGTTCGCTCGGCTCGCTCGGCTCACTCGGCTCCGCGCCCCGGCCGCCGCTTCCGGGAGCCCGAGCCTGCTCACGCCCTCGGCGCGGCGGAGGCGGACCCAGGCGGAGGCGGAGGCGGAGGCGGAGGCGGAGGCGGAGGCGGACCCAGACCCAGGCCCCGCGGCCGGGCGAGAGCGGCAGCGCCACCTGCAGGGCGGAGGGGCGGGCGGCGGGCGGGCGTGCGCTTCCGCGTCTGCGCTTGCGCGGCCGAGCCTCTCCGCCGGGCTC
>PVKC010049539.1:0-10716 GCA_004027635.1 Crocidura indochinensis | reverse complement strand
AGTTTTTGGGTCACACCCGGCAGTGCTCAGGGGTTACTCTGGCTCCATGCTCAGAAATTGCTCCTGGCAGACACGGGGGACCATATGGGGCACCGGGATTCGAACCGATGACCTTTTGCATGAAAGGCAAACGGCTTACCTCCATGCTATCTCCCGGGCCCCCTACAACAACAATCTTGATCTAAGGACAGGTTGCCCTACCTCATCACCTAACGATAAGATGAAATAAGAAGACACTCCATGGGGGCCGGGCAGTGGCGCTGGAGGTAAGGTGCCTGAGCTAACCTAGGACCGACCGTGGTTTGATCCCCCGGTTCCCCATATTGTCGCCTGTGCCTGCCAGGAACGACTTCTGAGCGAATAGCCAGGAGTATCCCCTGAGCGTCAGCGGGTGTGGCCCAAAAACCAAAAAAAAAAAAAAAAAAAAAAAAAAGACGTTCCATCCTTTGATCTGTGCAAGAACAAAGATCATTAATTATAGAAGACTGACTTTGACAACCACGACTGAGCAGAATCCCTGGCACCATAAAAATACCTTTTGGTTCGACAACTAAAATGTCAGGAGTCTATAGTGAGTCTGATGACAGTAAGCTTGGCCTGTATCTCTTAGGTCAAGGGAATTTCTTTTCTAGTGTCCCCCAGTATTTATTGCACCTATACAAAACAAACAAAAACTTGTCACATCTGCACTCCATATTTTGAATTTTTTGAATTTTTTTATTTTCTTATTTTTTCTATTTTTCTCCATTTTATTTTAATTTTATTTGTAACTTTCATACAGGGGCTCCCACCGACTTATTTTTTAACAGAAGCTTAAAATGAATCATTTTGTTCTGTCTCATATTTCTATGTCTTCCTACAAACTGAGAGAAAAAGGTGATGGAACCCAGTGTCCAAGCAGTCTCAAGAGCATTGAATGGAAATAAACAATACGTACCCAAACCAAAGTCAATGACAATAGAATCAAGAGACCCAAACTACACAATTTATACACAAAAGGGAACTGTTGCACTAGCTATCAAGAGGGGACATTGGTGGTGGGAATGTTGCACTGGTGAAGGGGGTGTTCTTTACATGACTGAAACCTAACCATAATCATATTTGTAATGAAGATGTTTAAATAAAAAAACATGAAAAAAAAGAATGAAGGTATGGGGTGCATGCTGGGAACTATAGCAGAGGGAGGTCAAAACTTGTGGTGGGAATGGCACTAATTCACTGTCATAATGTAGAATTGTGAGGGCCCGGGAGATAGCATGGAGGTAAGGCGTTTCCCTTTCATGCAAAAGGTCATCGGTTCGAATCCCGGTGCCCCATATGGTCCCCCGTGCCTGCCAGGAGCAATTTCTGAGCATGGAGCCAGGAGTAACCCCTGAGCACTGCCGGGTGTGACCCCCCAAAAAAATAGAATTGTGAAAGATTTGTGATTCACATTGGTCTCAAAAAATATTATTTTTAAAAAATGGGGAAAAGAAATGAACAAACACTTTTCTGAAGAGGACAAAAGGATGGCCAACAGACAAATGAAAATTGCTCATCATCAGTAATCATTAGGGAAATCTGAATCAGGATGTCTATGAATTATAATCTCACACCAGTGATAATGTGATACATCAAAAATACCAAGTAAAATGTGTGTAGGCAGGTTTTGATGAAAATAATGACTCTCATCCTCTCATCCACTGCTGGTGAGAATGTTTTATGGAATAATCCCTATAAGCAAACAGTATGGAGGGCTCTCAGTAAACTCATAATTGAGCTGCCATATGAACCAGCAATTATCCAGACATTCCACTCTAGCATAATTATCCCAATGATAAAAAACTAATTTGAAATGATGTATGCATACACTCATATCATTATTCATTGCAGCACTCAATACAGCATCTAAGATTTGAAATAAACCCAAATATTCAGTGACAGGTCATGGAAGAGGCGGTACATATACAATGGAATATTACACAGATATAAGAAATGATGAAATTATGCAATTTGCTGTAATGTGAATGGAAATGGAAATCAGATTAAATGAAGAAATTCAGATGTAGAAGAAAATATGCACAGGACGATATTACGTTTTTTTGTTATTTAGAGTAATTGAAGTATATGGAGTATATATGGAGTGTATGGAGAAGCAATACTTTGAAATCCTCCTCTACCCCACACACATACACACAGTTATTGGTAAATAACAATACAACTAATAATAAAAAATAACAATACAACTATCACAAAAAAAAAACAGCGTATATTTAAATATTTTATTTCTCCTACTTATTTCCTTTGCCTCTCATTGGTTTAATATTAATATGTCTTGAGTACATTGGCTTTTATTTTTCTTTTCATAATTCTATAATTAAATCTTGTTTACCATGGATTTTGCATAAAACAGTTTCTAATAGCTGAAGATTATTACTTTTCCTCTCTCACTTTATTACTGATTTCCAAATTTACATCTGTTTATATTGTGTATCTATTAACTTTCTAGTTACCACTACTTTAAATCTTTTTATCTTTCCATTAGCACCAAGAATCAAGCTTCTTAACAGAGTTTTGATAATTATGTATTTATTCACGACCATTAGAGTATTAACTTATTCTATATTTATCAATTTAATATTACCAATAAAAGGTATAGTTTTTTAAAATACTTATACTTAAAGATTTATTTCTGTGTAACATATTTTCCTCCCAAATTTTTCTTTATGCCAGGAAGATTGTACAAGGTTAAGATACTTACTTTGTACACAGATGATCTGGTTGGATATTGTGTAAAACTAAGGATAAATGGAGCAATAGGAGGCTAAATAATATCCTTAGTTTGGCCCAATCCAATTCTGAATGATAAGGCAGCCCAATATACCCTAGAGGTAAGAACCCTTTGAACAAACTTTGCAAAGCATAGCCACTTAACCATGACCTTGTCCATTGTCTGACACACCACTTATATTTAGATGGTTTATTTTGTGACTAAGAATTCAACTTACTGTTAGCCCACTGCATCAGAATACTGAGACCTGTATAGGCCTGTGTGAAAACAGTAGAAAAGTTTGGAGGCATGCAAACACCAAAAGACTTGACTCTTGACTGATGCCCCCCCAAATTTTATAAAATTTATATCCAGACACCTAAGAAAATTGCAACATTAGAAACCCAATAGTAGGAAGTCTAATGGCATATGGAGCTTGTCAGACCTGTCACTGGTAAGTAGATATTCCTTATTCTGTTTGCTATGCAGCCTGCTCAGGTGAGATGCAATACTGCAAGTATTGCAGCACTAGGCCAAGGCATCTTTGGGTCCTTGCAGCTGAGCAGCAGTCAAGTAGCTTGCAAGCGCAGCTTACTGAAAAACATGCTGGATAATGCAAATTTCTAAAAAGCACAAAAATAATAGATAAAACTTATTGTGTTTTATTGTATCTAAGATTCCTTTAGTTGTAAGACTCAGTTATTTTAATATTATACTAGATGAATATAATAGTAAGAAACTGAAGTTCACAAGATGCATTGTTGCTTCAGTACTGGTAAAATTAGAAACACATGAATGTTGACAATCATTGAATTATGGCATAAAAGTAATAATTCATGTACTAGTAAAAATTAATGCAGAAATGAGGAAGTTGCAGCAGTAAATAGGTTGGGCATTGTATTAGCCACCTAAAGCAAACAACTTATAAAAATCCTGGGGTTTAAAATAATATATATGCATTTTAGAATAGTTCTGGAGAGTTTAAATCCAAATGGAAAGTTTCAACATAATACCTTCCTTTAGAAAGTTCCAGAATAAATCTTCCTTTTTTTTTCTCTTGCCAGACTGTGGTGATCTCTAGTCAACTTTATTGTCCTTAATTGTGTGAAAAATACTCTAATCTCTTCCATCATCTACATAGGATAGTTGATGTCTGTATCTTTGTGCTTTCGCACTTATAAGAACCCCAGTGACTGAGTGCTGAGATAATTCATTGAGCTGGGGTCTATACCTTGCATATGTAAGGTCCCCAAGTTTACTACCCGGTGCCACATCACATCCAAGTTTAATTAATGGCACCATAGTCCCGGATGACCTTTTTTTTTTTTTACAGCAGGAAGTACTCTTGAAGTCCTCTACCATTACTGATCCCAGGTAGCATCACAAAGCCTTCCAATATATGACTCAGTTGGCCAAGTATTTACCTGTAATGACCCCTGAGAACTGCTTGTGAACTACCCACACCACAAAGAGTAGCTAAGATTACATTCGGTCCTACCCTCATTCACGATGATATCTCAACAATGACTCTAAGCAAGGTCACTTTCAAAGGTTCTAAAAGAAAATATAGTTTGTGGTTTGTGGAAGAGTCACTAGTTAATTCACTACAATATGCTGGAATTAAGAGAAAATGGATCTAATAAATAAATTAGCACAACTATAATAGAAAATAAAAGAATATGATATATGCACAGCAGCATATAATGGTACTGAGAGATACTGACAATAATTAGCCAAAAGCCAGAAACAACCCAAGTACCCAATCATAAATGAAGATAGAGACAATGTTGCATATGTATATTGTAGAATGTCAGTTAGCTCTAAAACATTTTTTAAAAAAATGAAAATTTGACCTTTACTGCAACAATTTTGGAATGGGAGGTGTTGTGCTAGGTGTATATCACATGTGAAAAAGAGTTAAGATCACAAAAATATAGATCGCTCAGAAATCATCAGAAAAATAAAAATGGAAAGGGAAAAACAAGAGGCATAAAATGGGGAGAGAGAATAAATAGGCATTTCCCCATCTGGCATATGATGAAATATTCATCATCACTGAATATTAAGGAATTATTAATCAAAGTGAAAAGTAGAGATCACCTCTCATCAATAAGAGTGACCTACTTCAAAAGTCTAGAAAGCATCAGTGCTCGTGGAGATTTTGTCAAAAATGTAAGAAGGAAGTTCATTTAGTGGGGGTGATTCAGCCTCTCGGAAAAGCAGCATGAAGACCACTCAAAATAATTTAAATGATGCCTACAGATGGCCCATAAATTTTAATCATTGGTATATAACCAAAGAACATAAACACATTAATTCAAAAATATATATGTTCAATTATGTTCATTGCCATGGTATTTACAATAGACGAGCTCTAGCAACAGCCCAAGTGTCAAATGGCAGAAGAGTGGATATAAAAGAAGTGGCATATATACAAAATTGATTACGGATGAGCTGGAAGAAATGGCAAAATTTTGTATTTGCTGCAAATTACATAGAACTAGAAGGAATTGGTGCTAAGGAAGTGACTGCATGAGATGAGACTCTGCATGCCAGATTTCACTCAAGGTTGGAGTTTAAAGAAACAGAGTAAAGGAATAGAAAATGGCAAATTTATTTCTGCATTGAAGTCAGTTGGAGTAGAATTTCAATCATTTTGATACCAAAGCATGTTACGATCAAGGAACTTATAATTATATCATGTGTGAGGAGTATAAAGTATGAGATTGGGCATCAAAGAGTGGAAAGGGCGAATTCATGAGAAATCTTGCGGTTGCATTGAGTTAGAACCCTATATGCTGGACAGTAGTTGATACAAAATGTTCAGAGTTTCATTTCAGATACATCATTCTACTTTGAGGGTAAGGAATAGATTCAGGGACAGGACAGATAGGACAGCAGCTAGGGTACTTGCTTTGCAAAATGATGTCCAGGATTTGGTCCTTGATACCCTATATGGTTTCCTTATTCCCCATTAGTAGTGATCCTTAAGCACAGAGACAGCAGTAATCCCTGAGCATGGCAAGATATGGCCCCACCAAAAATATGAATTGATTCAATGATGAAGTAATATGGGGCCAGAGTGATAGCACAAAGATAGGGTGTTTACCTTGCATGCTGTCAATTCAGGACTGACCTTGGTTTGATTCCTGAAGTCCCATATGGTCCTCCAAGCTAGAAGCAGTTTCTGAGCTCATAGTCAGAAGTAACCCCTGAGAGTCACCGGGTGTGGCCAAAAAGTGCTTTGTGGAAATGTTACTTATTACCCATACTTCCCCTGATTTTGCTTCTAGAAATTATTTGTTACTAACCTTTAGTCTTTCCAGAAAATCACATTGTTTGATACTGACAATTTGGCCAATAGGAATACAAACTTTTCTCAATAACATTGGCTTTTCACCTTTTGTTTTTACTTTGGTCTTTATTCTAAATCTTGGTTTAGACTTTTCTCCCCAAATCCTTCTCTAATTTCCAAGAATATATTTAGTTTCTCCTTCCAGCTGTCAAGTCTGACTACTTAGATAAAAAAAGGAATTACATTCCTACGTTAACAAAATTATGTTATTGTTTATGCACAAACTCAAGAACTTCTTCTCTTATTTCTTTCTTTCACTCTCTAACACTAATAATATCACAGTACCTTTTACTATTAGTTAAATTCTTAGTTACCTATTGTCTGTAAATTACATCATTTTCGTATAAAACATTTGCATTCTATGAAAATGGTCATTTATGCTTATAATAGTATAAAATACTTAGAACACTTTTGCTGAGTAGCTTAATTCAACTTTTTGCAATTAATTTTTGTACTAAAATAAATATGCATAAACTATAATAATAATAATAATAAATCAAAAAATAACCCTGGTAGGTCATTAAACAAAAATGATATTTTTGTTGTTTGTTTTTGGTTTTTGGACCACACCTGGTGATGCTCATGGGTTACTCCTGGATATGAATTCAGAAATCACTCCTTTTTTTAATTTTACAGCCATTGTAACTCCCATTCCTTTTTTTTTATAAAACTTTATTTAAACACCTGGGTACAAACATGATTGTGGTTGGGTTTCAATCATATAAGAGGACTACCCCATCACCAGTGCAACATTCCCACAACCAATGTGTCAAATATCCCTCCTCCCAAAACCGTACCCACCTGTACTCTAGGCAGGCTTTTTATTTCCCTCATACATTCTCATTATTAGCATAGTTCGCAATGTAGTTATTTCTCTAACTAAACTCATCACTCTTTGTGCTGAGGTTCAAGAAGTGGGCTGTAACTTCCAGCACTCCTCTCTTTTGTCTCTGAAAATTATTGCAGGAATGTCTTTCATTTTTCTTAAAACCCATAGATGAGTGGGAGCATTCTGCATCTTTCTCTCTCTGACTTATTTCACTCAGCATAATAGATTCCATGTACATCCATGTAGAGGAAATTTCATGACTTCATCTCTCCTGACGACTGCATAATACTCCATTGTGTATATGTACCACAGTTTCTTTAGCCATTCATCTGTTGAAGGGCATCTTGCTTGTTTCCAGAGTCTTGCTATGGTAAATAGTGCTGCAATGAACATAGATGTAAGGAAGGAATTTTTGTATTGTATTTTTGTGTTCCTAGGGTATATTCCTAGAAGTGGTAGAGCTGGATCATATGGGAGCTCAATTTCCGATTTTTGGAGGCATCTCCATATGGCTTTCCAGAAAGGTTGAACTAGATGGCATTACCACCACCAGTGGATAAGAGTTCCTTTCTCTCCACATCCCCACCAACACTGTTTGTTCTCATTCTTTGTGATGTGTGCCAATCTCTGTGGTGTAAGGTGGTACCTCATAGTTGTTTTGATTTGCATCTCCCTGATGATTAGTGATGTCGAGCATTTTTTATGTACCTTTTGGCCATTTGTTTTTCTTCTTTATCAAAGTGTCTGTCCATTTTTTTCCTTCATGTTTTGATGGGACTAGATTTTTTTTCTTGTTAAGTTCTGTAAGTGCCTTGTATATTTTGGAGATTAGCCCCTTATCTGATGGGTATTGGGTGAGCAGTTTCTCCCAATAAGTGGGTGGCTTTGTATCCTGGGCACTATTTCCTTCGAGGTGCAGAAGCATCTCAGCTTAATATATTCCCATATGGTAGATTCCACGTACATCCATGTATTGGAGTGAAATAAGTCAGAGGGAGAGAGAGACGCAGAATAGTCTCACTCATCTATGGATTTTAAAGAAAATAAAAATAATCATTGCAACAATCATCAGAGTCAATGAGAGGAGGCTGGAACTCCCAGTTTACTCCATGAAGCTCACCACAAAGAGTAGTGAGGGCAGCTATAAAAATAAATACACAGAAAACTACCATAATCACGTGAATGAATGAGAGAACTGGAAAGTCTGTCTGGAGTACAGGTGTGGGTGGGGTGGGAGGGAGGGGGACTTGGGACATTGGTGGTGGGAATGTTGCACTGGTGAAGGGGGTGTTCTTCACATGACCAAAACCTAATCACAATCATATATGTAATCAAAACGTTTAAATTAAAAAAGAATATATTCCCATATGTTAATCTCTGCTTTCACTTGTTTGAAGAGTGCAATTTTCTCCTTGAAGATGCCTTTAGTCTCAATGTCATGGAATGTTTTACCTACGTGTTGTTCTATATACCTTATGTTATCAGGTCTGATATCGAGGTCTTCAATCCATTTGGATTTTACCTTAGAACATTATGTTAGCTGGGGGTCTAAGTTAGCTTTTTGCAAGTGGCTGGCCAGTTGTGCCAACACCACTTATTGAAGAGGCTTTCTTTTCTCCATTTAGGATTTCTTGCTCCTTTATCAAATATTAGGTGATTGTATATCTGGGGAACATTCTCTGAGTATTCAAGCCTATTCCACTGATCTAAGGGTCTGTCTTTATTCCAATACCATGCTATTTTGATAAATATTTCTATGTAATACAATTTAAAGTTGGGGAAAGTAATGCCTCCAATATTCTTTTTCCCAATGATTGCTTTAGCTATTCAAGGGTGTTTATTTCATGGGTATAATTAGAGGGATCACATTAAATATGTACAATGTTTTGGGGAATATTGCTATTTTAATGTTAATCCTGCCAATCCATGAGCAGGATATGTGTTTCCATTTCCGTATGTACTCTCTTATTTCTTGGAGCAGAGTTTTATAGTTTTCTTTCTATTGTTCCTTCACATCTTTAGTCAAGTTGACTCCAAGATATTTGAGTTTGTATGACACTAATGTGAATGGAGTTGTTTTCTTAATATCCACTTCTCTATAATTATTATCGGTGTATAGAAAGGCCATTGATTTTTTTGTGTTAATTTTGTAGTCTGCCACCTTGCTAAATGAGTCTATTGTTTCTAGAGGCTTTTTGGTAGAGTCTTTAGGGTTTTCAAAGTAGAGAATCATGTCATCTGCAAACAGTGAGAACTTGACTTCTTCCTTTCCTATCTGGATTCCCTTGATATCTTTTTCTTGTCTAATCGCTATAACAAATAATTCCAGTGCTATGTTGAATAGGAATGGTGAGAGAGAACAGCCCTGCTTGTGCCATAATTAAGAGGGAAGGCTTTATTTTTTCTCCATTGAGTATAATATTTGCCACTGGCTTGTGGTATATGGCCTTAACTATATTGAGAAAGGCTGCTTTCATTCCGATCTTGCTGAGAGTTTTTATCAATAATGGGTGTTGAACCTAATCAAATGCTTTCTCTGCATCTATTGAGATGACCATGTGATTTTTATTTTTCTTGTTGTTGATGTTGTGTATTATGTTGATATATTTATGAATGTTAAACCATCCTTGCATTCCTGGGATAAAACCCAAATTATCATGATGAATGATCTTGATGAGGCATTGAATTCTATTTGCCAGGATTTTGTTGAAGATCTTTGCATCTGCATTCATCAGGGATATTGGTCTGTAATTTGCTTTTTTGTTATCATGTCTGTCTGTTTGAGATATCAAGGTGATCTTGGCTTCATAAAAGCTATTTGGAAGTGTACCCATCTTTTCGATTTCATCAAAGAGACTGGACAGGATTGGTAGTATTTCCTCTTGAAAGGTTTGAAAGAATTCATTAGTGAATCCATCTGGGTCTGGGCTTTTGTTTTTGGGCAGACACTTGATTACCATTTTAATTTTATCAATAGTGATGGGGTGTTTAGATATGCTACATCCTCTTTATTCAAACTTGGAAAGTTATAGGAGTCCAAGAATTTATCCATTTCTTCCAGGTTCTCATTTTTAGTGGCATGGAATTTCTCAAAGTAGATTCTGATTACCCTTTAAATCTCTGCAATATCGGTAGTGAATTCCCTTTTTCATTTCTAACACGAGTTATCAAGATATCAATTTTCTCTTTCGCTTTGTTAGTTTTGCTAATGGTCTATCAATCTTGTTTATTTTTTTGAAGAACCAAGTTCTGCTTTCATTGATCTTTCGGATTGCTTTTTGGGTTTCCACTTCATTGATTTCTGCACTCAGCTTTGTTATATCCTTCTGTCTCCCTATTTTTGATTCCTTTTATTGAACACTTTCTAATTCTATGAGCTGCATCATTAAGTTTCCTTTGATGTGTGCTTGCAAAGCTATACATTTTCCTCTCAGTGCCTCTTTTGCTGTGTCCCATAGGTTCTGATAGTTTGTGTCTTTATTATCATTTATTTGCAGGAAAGTTTTGATTGCCTCTTTGATTTCATCTCAGACCCACTGGTTATTCAGCATGAGGCTGTTTAACTTCCAGGTACTAAAGTTTTTCTTTTGTGTCCCTTTGAAGTTCACATATAATTTCAAAGCCTTGTGGTCAGCTAAGGTAGCCTGCAAAATTTCTATCCTCTTGATATTATGGATGTATGTTTTATGTGCCAGCATGTAGTCTATGCTGGAGAACGTCCCATGTATATTATATGTATAATGTCCCATTTATATGTATGTATGTATATATATACATATATAT
>PVKC010049538.1:0-10701 GCA_004027635.1 Crocidura indochinensis | reverse complement strand
CTTGCCTGGAGTCACACAGGAAGGAAGGGGTGGCCAGTAGCCCTATGGGGTGCGGTGCAGCTCTAGTCCACAAAGCACTTGTATATGGGACTAGTAAACTGGTGGTTGGAATTGTTATTGAACCCAAGTTCTGCTGCTTGTCCTGTAAAGACCAAGTGCTCAGAATCAAGAGTTACACTAGGGCCAGAGCAATAGCATAGCAGTGAGGATGCTTGTCTACACTGTCAACCTGGGTTTGATCCCTGGCATACCCTAAGCCCACCAGTAGTGACTCTGACACACAGAGTCAGGTATCAGCCCTGAGTACTGCCAAGTATGACCCCCAAATAACTCAAATCCAAGTTATGTGAGGTGAAAAACAACATGAAAAGATGAACTTCCCGGGGCCCGGGAGATAGCACGGAGGTAAGGCGTTTGCCTTTCATGCAAAAGGTCATCGGTTCGAATCCCGGTGCCCCATATGGTCCCCCGTGCCTGCCAGGAGCAATTTCTGAGCATGGAGCCAGGAGTAACCCCTGAGCACTGCCGGGTGTGACCCCCCCCCCAAAAAAAAAAAACAAAAAAAAGATGAACTTCCCAATATCTTATGCTCAGATCAGGGCTAGAGGTCTACATGGGTCAGTTGGGAAACAGGTCAAGGATATTAGGCTGAGCAGGGCATTTGGTCTCAGGCCATGCAGGCTGGAGCTACTGGTTAATGAACCCTCAGGAAGGAAGGTTCCCCTGGCTAGACTGTCCTCCTTCTCAGGTTCTGTGTGATGACCTTGAGGAGTCCATGAGGAGGATTCTCTATCTTGACTCTCCTCAAGGTGGGACAAGCCTGGAGTCTTCTCTGAAGGACACTGCTGTTTTCTCTGTCACCTGCCCTGTTTCAGCATCCAACACACAGAGCCCTAGAAGTTCTCTTTGACTGGACGGACCCGGGAAAGACACAGGAGAAAGAAAAATTCTAGGGCGTCTCTGTCAGAAGCCAGGTGGGTTCCTGGAGAAGATGCTCACCTGCCACTCGTGTTCGGAACTAGTTGCCTCAGTGACTAACCAGGCCCAACCTAAGAGCCTATCATTGTGCGACCTTGGCTGAAATGAGAGATGAAGGATTTTCCAGAGTATGGGGTAATCCTGGAACTATAGCTGAAGGCAATGAAAGGGTCCCCAGTGCAAGGATCTCCAGTGCAAGGGTCCCCAAGGGAAAGGATAAGCCAGCTCTATTTCTAATAGTCCAAATACATGCCTGACTCTGCAACACTGCCAACATGAAAACTTTTAAAATCTTCAATGGTCAAGGAGGAGAGGGAGAAACATAACCAAAATCTTCAAGAGAAAACAGCCACCAGACTATGTGGAAGCCTGAAGCTATTTTTGCTGGGAGAATCATCTAGTATGGGAGAAGGGGGTTGAGAGTTTGCTTTTACAAAGTGCTCAGGCAGGAGAAACAGCTCAGGGCCGCTGAGGTGAGGAGCCTGGGTGCTGAGTTAGAGGGAAAGGAAAAGTCCCTGAAAACTCTCTCAGAAGTCAACCCACACTCGCATCTGGATTTCTTATTCAAATTAGGGCTAGTCAGGAAAAAAGAGAGAAACTTTCAGAACCCACATCTGTCCTGTGATGTGGTTCTCAGGGATGATGGACTCAGAAAACCAGGTAGAAAAACACAGAAATTTTTTCTGAAGAAATGCAACCTCAGTTTAAGACTCAGAAGATTTCCACAGGTAAAATAAGAAGACATAATTATGAGCATGTAATAATGAAAGGAAATAGCATGCCATGAGCCAGAAACAGCAGAAGCCAAAGAACAGAGACAGAGACAGACATGGTAAGACTTTCAGAATTAGTAGGTATAGGTTCTATAAATGCTATTTCTCCTCACATTTAAAGGGATTTTTTTTTTTTTTTGGCTTTTGGGTCACACCCAGCAGCACTCAGGAGTTACTCCTGGCTCTACGCTTAGAACTTGCTCCAGGCAGGCTTGGGAACCATATGGGATACCAGGATTTGAACTGCCGTCCTTCTGCTTGCAAGGCAAATGCCTTACCTCCATGGTATCTCTCCAGCCCCTAAAGAGATCTTTTTTTTTTTGAGATTTTTTTTTTTAAAGAGTTCAACAATCTGGCACTAGTGAAGGGAGGTGTGCACTTTTATGGCTGAAACCCAATTATGAACATGTTTGTAACCATTGTGCTTAAATAAATTACTTTAAAAAATATAATTCAGGGGCCCGGGAGATAGCATGGAGGTAAGGCGTTTGCCTTTCATGCAAAAGGTCATCGGTTCAAATCCCGGTGCCCCATATGGTCCCCCGTGCCTGACAGGAGCAATTTCTGAGCATGGAGCCAGGAGTAACCCCTGAGCACTGCCGGGTGTGACCCAAAAACCAAAATATATATATATATTATATATATATATAAAATTCAATCTTGACTATTTTGAAAAGATCATTTTGGGAAGCAAAATGTAAAAAAGCTGAAATGTCCATTCAGTTCATGGGTTCAACAGATTAGATGTAGCTTAAGAGAGAGTTGGTGAACTGGCATATTGATAAAAAGAAAATTTCTGAATACCTCCCAGGAGAGCAAAGGAAGAGGCAATAAAATAGGAAAAAGAGCTTTAGTGTCAAGGAGGGCAAGGTGTGAAGGTAACAGAACCTATAACTGAGAGCCCCCAAAGCAGGGGTTGGCAACCTGCGGCTCTTTTAAAGCTTTGCCGAGGAGGCTCTGACAACAGGGCCTATAGCAGGGGGACAGGGAGTGATATCACTTACTTCTGGCACCTCCCGACCCTCTGTGTGGCAAAAATATCATTAAACAGGTAAATTAAATATTTAATTGGCTATTAATTTAAAATATATTTTACATTGTTAAGTGAAAAAGTTCTTTTTTCTTCAAATCGACAGCGAACTTCAAGATCCTGTATATAGATAGCCTGTATTAAGATAAGAAACAATGTATGCAGTGCTATATTTGTTTTAAATGTTAGATGGTTTTGTGGCTCCCAGGGTTTTTTTTTTCCTTCAGAAACGAATCCAAGTGGCTCTTTATATCTTAAAAGTTGCAGACTTTTGCCCCAAAAGCAGGAGTCACCCATAGAGCTTTGACCCAGATGGGATTCTAGTGGGAATCATAGGTGCATCTTGTCTTCCATGTGCTGATAAACTAAAGCAAACTGACAGAGTGACAGAGTCTTTCAAGAATGGGATGAGGGCCCGGGAGATAGCATGGAGGTAAGGTGTTTGCCTTTCATGCAAAAGGTTATAGATTCGGGACCGGGTGGTGGCGCTGGAGGTAAGGTGCCTGCCTTACCACGCTATCTTTGGACGGACCGCGGTTCGATCCCCCGTGCCCCATATGGTCCCCCAGGCCAGGGGCGACTTCTGAGTGCATAGCCAGGAGTAACCCCTGAGCGTCACTGGGTGTGGCCCAAAAACCAAAAAAAAAAAAAAAAAAGGTTATAGATTCGAATTCCGGTGCCCCATATGGTCCCCCGTGCCTGCCAGGAGCAATTTCTGAGCATGGAACCAGGAGTAACCCCTGAGCGCTGCCGGGTGTGACCCCCCCCCCAAAAAAGTAAATGAAGAATGGGATCGAAACAAAAACATTTTCTAACGAAAACCAAGGAGACGTTGCCACCATTAGGTTGCAGATTCTTGAGAACTTCATTTTTAAAGAAAAATCTTTTTAAAAGAAATCATTCCATATGGGCATCTGACACATGGGAAAGAATGAAGGGTAAAGAAAATTGGAAGCATTTAGTTGCGATGTTGCATGAATATTGAATCTTTGAATTTCTTCCCCTGCAAGCATGATGTCTCAGAAAGGTAAGAGACACCCTGCTCTGAAACTTCTCCTGCATGGTCTCAGTCATCCCCTTCATCATAATGACATGGAAAGATACCTGCAATGTGCTTCTGAGGATAAGGACTGAGTTGATTCTCTTTATGGAAGGCAGTTTTGCCCTAGGAAGTCCCACAAACATGCATTAGCAAATTCTTAACCTGGATAAGGATTCATAACCAGTAATGTTCCTGCTGGCCTTGGGTCATAACATTTTCACAACAGATACATGCAACCTGAATCTGTGTAAGTTTTAGTTTGTTAACATCAAGCCCGTTAGCCAGAAGCACCAGATTTGGCACTGGTAGAAAATTCATTGACCTTCCACCTCTTTTCAATACAAGACATGGCTCAGCCAGCCTTGGAGGACTAGACTGGGCTGTTCTTTGCATGGACATCACTCTGAAAAGCAGGACAGCAACAGAGCACAGAACTGAGAACAGTGTGGCTTGGGGATGAGCCTAAATGTGCACCTGGAAGGTGTTTACTGCAGGAGTTAAGTCAAGAAGCTTGGACTCCAGCCCACATCAAACCTCCTGGTTAATCACACATCCATGAGTGATGCAAGGGTACCACTTAGAAGCATCTCAAAACAGAAGTGTGAAGGCAGGTGTGCAAATAGGGAATCTGCAGGTAACAAGGCTAAGCTCTGCACAAATAACCCCTGAAAAGGTGCCAGTATATGCAACTCTTGTTTTCTTTGGATTCTGTGGAAATTCGACCCAGGCAAGAGTTCCAGGAAGGCTTTGAGGGAAAGACCAACCAAATGTCACTGGCCCATCCTTTCAATCCATAGATATTTCTTTTCAGTTTTTGGGTCACACCTAGCATTGCACAGGGGTTACTCACGGCTCTGTGCTCAGGAGTCATTCCTGATGGTGCCTTAAAAGAAGACCCTATGGGACACAGGGACTCAAACTCAGGTTGGCTGCATACAAGGCAAATACTGTGCTATCACTCCAGTCCTCATTCCATAACTTTTTTTTTGTTGTTGTTTTGTTTTTGGGCTACACCCAGTGACGCTCAGGGGTTACTCCTGGCTATGCGCTCAGAAGTCGCTCTTGGCAGGCACGGGGGACCATATGGGAACCGGGGAATCGAACTGTGGTCCGTCCTAGGCTAGCGCAGGCAAGGCATCAGACACCTTACCTCCTGCGCCACCTCCCAGCTCCCTCATCCCATAACTTTTACTGATCATTAATTTGTTCTGCTGTGCATGGAGAACAGAGAACTGGAGTTGTCCCCAACCAGGCACCAAGAGAAGCAGATGGTCCTAGGCATGGGCTATTTCTGCAGCTGAAGGGCCATTGCAAACGCCCATCAGCTTAGATGCTCAAATATGCTTATGCCTTGTTTTAAGCACTTTTCAGACAAAAGTACGTGGAGGGGTTGGCCTAGCAGGATGTGAAGGCCTGAATAACCTTCTTTATGCAGCCCTAAAAGTAAAAGAAGGGTGAGGGCAACCACAGGAGATGTGGTTGAAGGAAAGAGGGAGCACTGTCCACTGGCTACATAGGCTGGCACCAGTGTGGCTGCTGTTAAAAAGCTATGACCAAAGCCAGGCGATGGAGGGTGCAGCCAGATGGTGCCCTGGCCTGGGCCCTTTCCTAGAGCAGTGGTCAGCTCTGTCCATCTTACTCCTAGACTAAAACATGGAAGCTCAGGGCCTCTGGCAGCAGCAAATGTGTGACTTTCCATACGGTGTGACTGAGTCTGACCAACCTCCTCCCCTGTCCACGAAGCCACGTCCATCCTGATGAGGGAAGATATGTGGTTTCTCCTGTGTCCACGCAGGAGCATTTGTTCTGATGAGGGCAGGAAAAGGGCACTGAGTCTCCCCGGAGACAGACATGAAAGACCTCTGCAAAAGCCATCAATGCCATATGCTCTTTCACCAATGTTCCTCCCACTTTTATCCGAGGGAACCTCATGCAGCACCTCCTTCTATTGGGTTTGTGGCAGCACTGTCCTCAGGGGCTACACCCCTTGCTACCCTCTGCTGCCATACCTCCCACAAGGCAGAGGATGAGGGGCACCTGGCAGGCTGGGACAGCCACCTCTGATAATTAATCACAATGGACTAATAGGAGTGACAAGGACCAGGTGACATTCTCCCAGACCCTGATCACCATGAGTCTGCATATTTGCTTAATCCGCACAGTAATTTATTTTCTGGAAGGCCAAGTTTCCCCAGGAATGTCCCAAAATGTAGTCAAGGTTAACGGTGCTGGGAGCATATTCAATATTTATGATTCTTTTCTTATTATTTGTACTACTAGGACTTTTTGGGGACTCCAAAGGCACATTAATCAAACAAAGTGACAAAATGAGCACTTGACAATTGGTCAAGGGCTGAATGTCATTATAATTATAAATCTGGATATTTGTGGATAAATATATGTGTGTTCCTATATGTGAGTGTGGATGTACATATGTGGAGATTATATGTGGGTGTGTGTATATATTGGGTATGTGTGTATGTGAGCATGTATATGTACACATGTGGATATGTGTGTATATGTGGGTGTGTGTAAATGTTGGTGTATATATGTGGTGTGTGTGTAAGGAAGCACACACCCTGTGTACAGGTAGGCAAGGACCAGAATGGAAAAGCCAAGTCAACTTCATCACCAGGACCTGATTCCTCTTCTGAAGTATCACCCACCTTTCCTCCCATCTTCTGACCCTCTCCGCAATGAACTATATCCCCTGAGTTGACTTCTGGAGGTCTGAGGGGGATGCAAGCAACTTGGCGAGCGGACAGCGTGCTCAGAGCTGACAGTTGGGAAATACAAGAATCAGGATGATCTGCTTAAGAATTCATCATGGGCTCCCCAAACCTCACAGAGACACCAAGTCGTACAAAGAGGAGGAGGTGAGGAAAAGGCATCATTTCCTCAGAACAATAAATGAAGGAGATGATTTGTTTTGCATCCAGCTTATTGGCATACAGGCAGCATTATATTCTAATTTCATAAGCATAAATTCTTTGAATAAATTTCAGAAGAATCACTGAGTGAAGAATGCAAGGAAAGTATCAGAAAAACTAAGTGTGCCAGCAGGGGAGGGTGATGGTGGATGGCAGAGAACCCCTTGTGGGGGTGCCCAGCTGGGATTCCCAGAGTCCCAAGGACTCCCTGGAGTACAGTTACGTGTCTGGGGTCGGCCAAGGCCCCCTCCCCATCCTCTGCCCTGTCCCATTCCCTCCCTCTCCTGTCCTTTCTGTCTCCTCTCTTGTGTGTTCTGAGGAATGGGAGTTGTAATTCCCCATAAATTAATTTTGGCAAAACCGCAGGCTGGGGGCATGTTATAATCATTGTTATCTGTTTATTTATGGTTATGGTAACCGTTATTTAGTGGGCTGTGTTGCGTACAGGAGCTCTTGTCCTCCCTTCTCCCGTGTTTCCTAGCAACGACTCAGGAAGCTCCTTCCTGTACAACTTTCCTAACATCCTGCCCCCTGTGGGGACCAGCCCTGGGTACCTACCCGATACACCCAAGGCAGAGACTGGCTGCAGTGACACTCAGGGCTGCCCAGGCAGAGCTGGACTTCCTGCCCGCTGCCTCTGTCCCTCCTCCCTCCCCTCATCTCCCCCTCCTCTTCCTTTCTCCTTTTTCTCCTCCTTCCTCCTTTTTTCAAAGGCACCTCTGGACCCCCCAATAGCTGCCATCGTCCCACCAGAGCCCTCTGGAGCCAGGGAGACCTGGGGAGAGAAGGCCCAGATTTTGGGTGTCAGAGAGACACCCTGATGCCACATGCCTGCATCACTGTGGGAGGCTGCCCGGTGTCACCCCAGTGCCCAGGGCAGCCAGGCTGGCATTGGAGCCTCCCAGAGGGCAAGGCCAGTGTAACTGCTCCCCTGGGCCTCGGAGGGCACCTGCCACCTGCTGGGGTGGGCAGGAGTACACGATGCTTGGGGTGCCATGGTAGTGCTCTGTGTGCCTGGGCATGGGCACCGTTGTCACCAGGGTGTTTTCCTCCCCTCACCAGGGCCATCACCCCACAGTACAGTACAGTCCCCTCTCGTATCCCCTTCCCTGATGTTGGGTGCCACATGGAAACTGTCCCAAGAGACCAGAAGGTCACAAAGTACAAGACCCCAATCAGAGCTCTTAGGTCTCAGACTTGCTGGCCAGAGGGGATCTGGAAGAAACTGTCCCTGAAGGCTTCATGCATGTTAGAGGGTGGCATCCTGACAGTGTTCATCAAACATGCTCTGCTCGAACAGCCCCTGAATGATTCCAGCTCATGACCAGAGAACAAGCAGGTGTGTGTGTGGTAGGGGAGAGACCTGACTGGGGGCCATACCACACAGTCCTCGATACTGTTCAGCCCAGGATCCTGGCTTCCCTTTGACTGGAGCCTCAGATGCTCCAGCCTCTAACCCCCTTTTGGGGCCAAAGCCAGAGCATAGCAGGGATGAGAGGGTGCTTGCCTGGCAGATCCCCAACCCAGGCTCCAATCTGGCACCACAAATGGTCCCTGAGCCGCCCACAAGTGATCCTTGAGCACTGCAGGGCGTGGCCAGCCTCCTGGGTTGACTCACAACCTTGACTTATCTCAAGGTGTAGATGGAAGTCTGGACCTTCAGGATCACTGAGCAAGTGTGGTTTTCTGTCCCACCATTGCTGGGATGGTGAGGGGGACTGGTGTAAGCTGTGCAGAGCTGGGAGGTCTGACTGTGGTGTGAGGCCACACAAGACTATTTGTGGTCAGACATGGGAGACCAGAGGTTAGCCCCAGACCTTATGGACAGGCTGGGGACTCTTTCCTTTTGTCCCATGCTCAGGAAAGCAGACGAATCAGACAGGGAGCACCAGCCATGATGAGGAGCCATGGCCTGGACAGTCCTCACCCACTCACGAGAGGCAGAACCTGACGAGTCCTTCCTGGCACACAACCTGGGCGTAGGGTGCTCTCTGCAGTCTGGGTGAGACCCCAGTTCAACCTGTCCTCCCTGCAGTTGTCTCCTGTTCCCCTGCCAGCAGCAACTGCATCTTTGCTCACATCAGCTCAGGGCCATGACTGACCCACACAGAACCCCTGTCTGGTTCCTCCGCCCAGTCTTTCTCTGCTTACAGTGGCTGCTAAGTTGGTCACACCCGGACTCCATCACCACATGTAGGACTCACAGCCCACGGGGGAACAGCTTGCAGCAGCCATGCTAGCAGCCACTCCGGGTGCTCCTGGGAGTGCTCCCTGGGGCTCAAGGCTTGGGGGACACTGTCCCCTTTCTCAGCACAGACAGGAAGCGCCCCCTGCCGCATCCATGAGCTGTCTCCATTTCCAAGGAGTCCCCAAAGGGCTGGGCCAGCGGCCAGGAGGGTGACCGGATCAGCTGAGTGGCCCAGCAGGTGCCCTCGGATTAATTAGCAGTTTCTCCCCTTCTAGCAGCTGATAATCAAATCATATTAGCCACGGCAGCTCTGCCGGGAACCGGCCTCCACGGCAGGGTTTGACGCTCATCTCAGACCTGGACAATCCTACACTGGCGCAGGGAAAGCCACTCGCAGGAGGGCAGCTGGCAAGGTCAAGGCATTCGGCCAAGGTCACACTGGCGGCCTGCTCTGAGCTGAGTCTTGGGCGCCCACAGCTGTCAGACTCGGGGCAGATGTAGCTGGAGCTGCTCATGGGCTCTTGTCCCCTCACCTACTTTCTGCCCACCTGAGGGGCAAGAACCAGATTGAGCTGCCCCCCCAAATACACACACACTTAGCGCCTATGCGGGTCCCATGCAGGAAAGCAAGGTGCTGGACAGGCACTGTGTGAGTGCTGGATGAATACTGAGTGGGTGCTTTTCGGCGCTGATTGGGAGCTGTGTGGGCGCTGGCACCCCAACATCGAAGCAAACATGAATGCTGACCTGAGCTCCTCTGTGCCTGCCTCTGCCATCCCTGCAGTCCATGGACGGGTGCTTTGCATCTCCACCCACCCTCTCCCCACAGGGGGAGCTCCCCTAGGCCTTGGGATGAATTGGTCTGAACCTCCAGACCCCTGTCCCAAGCTCCTGGCCTATGGTCACAGGGATGCTTGCCCAGCGCAGCAAAGGGACCTGTCGGCCGCAACTTGGCACCATGGAAAATGCTGGAGAAACATAGTCTCCAGAGCTGAGTCTCACAGTCATGCATGTCCCCTGGCACAGAGACGTGCTTCTCATAAGCCTTGCAGGACCCAGTTTCTGTGGGTACTTGATCCAAGAGGCTGTGGAGAAGGACTTCTGACGGGAGCACTATGTAAGGAGCACTAAGCCAGGGGGTCCACGAGCAGGGCTGAGCACCGGGCTGACCAGGGCAAGGCACCTCTTTCCGGTCACTGACCTTGGTTAATCAATGGGAGAGACCACCGAGCATGTGTCTGTCCAACTTCGTAGTGGGGTATCAAGCACGTGTGTGCATACACATATGGACACACAAGTATGCTCTCACACACATACACATAAATGCACATGCCACATAAACCCAAATGCCCATACATATATGTGCATGTAATGCACATGCTATCCATGTATGTGTGTATACAGCACCCACATACCCTGCACATGTGAACACATGGAGCACACACATACACACATGTGTTCAGGACAGTGTTTCCTTGGAAGCCACAATTCGTGGCCCTGCGAGGTTGTGAAGATTGGTGTGGATGTGCCACTTATGTTCAGTTCAAGGAGGCTGAGCAGCTGTGGGGCCTCGGGAGGGAGTGTCTGACCAGGACCAGAGCTTGAAGGAGCTTGTCGCCTGCCGCCTTCCTCCCTTCCTCTCTTCCTCCCTCCCTTCCTTCCTTCCTCCCTCCTCCCTTCCTCCCTCCCTCCTTCCCTCTCTTCCTCCCTCCTTCCCTCTCTTCCTCCCTCCCTTTCTTCCTTCCTTCCTTCCTTCCTTC
>PVKC010049537.1:0-10905 GCA_004027635.1 Crocidura indochinensis | reverse complement strand
GCTTAAAAATGCTGATTGATATAGGCACTTGATAAGGCCTATAATTTTACACAGTCATTAACCTGTGTTTGGAACTGCCCAATCAGAAAAAGGAGATGTCCAAGAGGTAAAATTGAGGCAAAAAGGAGGATCAATGCACTATATAGGCAGGAGCCTTGACCCTGGACCTATCTAAATGTAGATGCTAGGTGTCAGAGGTGGAACACCATTGAGTTTCGATTGCATTGATATAAAAATGATTGATTAAGGGCAATAGCTTCATAAAAAGGGAGGGCTGCATCAAAACAAAGCCAACAAGCTTTATTTAAATTAGGCCTGCTACAGTTAATCATAGCATAGGTGGAGTTCACAATATTTCAAAGGGCATGCGCAGTAGGTGTTAAACCTAAGAACATGGCACATAGGCAGTGGGTCACTATGCGTCATGGTAAATTGGGATCTAAATGTTAGTAACCGAGAGGTCAGAGCAGTTGGACTGGGCTGAGAGATGTTACAGGGGGAGCAGGAGATGGTGTGGAACAAGGGACCATAGGATAAGTGATGCTTAACTTGATTTTTAAAAGTAATCCAAAGTCATGGCCAGATTTATAATATTTTAATCCCCACATCATTTTTCTTTTAAATTTTTCTACATTTTTCTTTCCAATTTCTGTAAATTGTAAAAGCACATGGTTACATGAGTAAACCTGAATGAGAACACAGTTGATGGCGTTTTGGTAATTTTAATAAAATGTTTGGTGTTCTGCTTTATCAAGTTACCTGAACCTGTAAATTCACACCCCCATGAGGTACAATAATAGTTCCTTTTGGTTCCACATTTAGTTGTAAATAAAAAAGGCCATGGATAGAGCATATATAAAATTGTAAATCATGCTTATTATTTTTCCACTTAATGTGGAGCTACCATAAGATGAATCATGTGGGTCATGGTACCCAAGGCCTGTCGAAGGCATTTTAATACTGGACCAAAAGGGGCCCATAAGGTCACATGAATCAAATTGTAAGTCCAGAAACCAGGCTCCAGCAAGTCCAGAAACCTCTAGGCAGAGGGCTCAATCATAAGGGCATCAACACTGGCTATGGCTTAAATAACTTGTCATTGTTGCTTAACTGGTTGGTATTGTGTGGACGTGGCTCTAGGTAGCTGCTGGGTAAAAATTTCAAAATTAACCAGCAATTCTTTATCCTGAAAAACAAAAGAAAGCTAACCTCAGGCTTGATCAGTCTTGGTTGAGTCATCATTATTAATATATTTACTAATTTATGTTTGATATTTCTGGTCATGACCCAAATGGGTCTAAGTTCTTCCTGTGGGAGCACATAATCATGTATATTTTTGATAGTAGCCCCTTACTCAATCATTATTCATCCAATTCCCTTAAATAACAAGCTAATATTGAAAATATACAAGGTACTGACAGAACTTTACAAGAAAAAAAAATCTAACCCCATCAAAAAATGTGGAGGAGAAATGAACAAACTCCTTGCCAAAGAAGAAATACAAATGGCCAAAAAGACACATGAAAAAATGCTCCACATCACTAATCATCAGGGAGATGCAAATCAAACAATGATGAGGTACCATCTCACGCCACAGAGACTGGCACACATCACAAAGAACAAGAAAAATCAGTGCTGGGGGAGATATGGAGAGAAAGGAACTCTTTTTTTTTCTTTTTCACTTTCTTCCCTTTATTTAAACAACTTGATTACAAATATGATTGTAATTACGTTTCAATCATGTAAAGAATATCCCCCTTGACCTGTGCAACATTCCCACCACCAATGTCCCAAATCTCCCTCCACCCCGCCCCACCCCCACCTGTACTCTAGATAGGCTTTCTAGATCCCTCATTCATTCACATGATTATGGTAGTTCTCTGTGTAACTATTTCTATAACTGCACTCACCACTCTTTGTGGTGAGCTTCATGAAGTGAGCTGGAACTTCCAGTCCTCCTCTCATTCTCTCTGAGGATTATTGCAAAAATGTCTTTTATTTTTCTTAAAACCCATATATGAGTGAGACTGTTCTGCGTCTCTCTCTCTCCCTCTGACTTATTTCACTCAGCATGATAGATTCCATGTACATCCATGTATTGGAAAATTTCATGACTTCATCTCTCCTGACAGCTGCATAATATTCCATTGTGTATATGTACCACAGTTTCTTTAGCCATTCACCTGTTGAAGGGCATCTTGGTTGTTTCCAGAGCTTGGCTATTGTGAATAGTGCTGCAATAAATATAGGTGTGAGGAAGGGTTTTTTGTGTTGTATTCTTGTGTTTTTAGGGTATATCCCTAGGAGTGGAATAGCTGGGTCAAATGGGAGCTCAATTTCCATATTTTGTAGGCTTTCTTTGTTCATCCTTATATACCATAAGAAGGGGAGGAGGATAAAGGGGCTAGAGATGATTTCCTTATAAGGTCAGAACACTCCCTAAGACATTCTAAGGAAGCACAAGTTCCTTATAAAGGCATAATATCCACTGAGGTAGTGTAAGTTCCTTATAAGGGCAAAAAGGGTTAGGTAAAACCTGACCTTTAAGTTCCATGAGCTACAGCAGTGGGGGCTGGTGTAACTAGTTGTTGACTTCCCTTTCACTGATAGTCTTTTGTTTACAGAATTATTTATGTCCTCACTCTAAAATTCCTAAGGGACAGGGTGGTAGTTTTCACTATCTGTTCGTTTTTGATTTTTTTGTTTGCTTGTTTTTTTGCTTATTGGGCCACACCCGGTGACGCTCAGGGGTTACTCTTGACAATGCACTCAGAAATCTCTCCTGTCTTGGGGGAATCATATAGGATGCTGGGGGCGTTGAACCACTGTCAGTCCTAGGTTATAAGTGCGTGCAAGGCAAACAATCTTGTGTCACCACTTCGGTCCCTTTCACTATTTGTTTTAAAGCATCCAATTTATTGGAGAGAACAAACACTGCTCCATCCAGACAGGTTTTCCTGGTCACCAAGTTATTAAAGGTACATGAGGGACAGTGGTCTCTAGCATTGGGGTTGGAGCTGGCCACCACCTTTAGGTGTTTTGAAGACATAAGCGTTTGATTGCCCCAGTCTATCCTGTGCTAAAGAGATTAGATGATAAGCCCCTGGCTATGAGGGGTATTATAGTCCCTGAATTTTTGTTTGAATCTTTCCATTTTAACCACTTAATGGTTTCAAGAGAGGATGTACCTCCCCATACTCCTTGTCACCCCCAGTTCATTAGGCTGGTGACCCTGCTTTCAGGAAGAAGGTCCCTCAGCAGCATCCTTGTTAGTATTTCCCCATTGGGTTGAAAGGACTAAAAGATGCCCAGATTTAGTTTAAAGGCTTTCCCATCCTTATCAAACTTAGATTTACAGTCAGCCAGGCAGTGAAGCCTGTTTTTGTACTGCAGGCATGGGGTGGGCTGAGCTTTTTCTGTTCTGTCTTCCAACCTTGTTGATTAGGGCACTCAGAATTAACTAATTTTTCTCCACCCAAATTTTAGAAATTTCTAAAATCATAGAAACTATGTTTTCAGTAGAAATTTTAAAAAGCTCAATTTATTTTTCTTTCCCTACTAGCATAGAGACACTGATCTGAGTAGGGCATTTTTCTTGTTAGATATCAAGCGAGTTTTAAGGCAGCTTGGTTTAAAAAAATACACCTTTTATTTCTCTTTTGCCAATTTTTAACCTAATATGTGGCAATACTTAATCATAATCATATTAAAAAGCACAGCACAATTTGAACACACAATTTAAACGCAAACACAGAAAACAAAGAGACAAACAAAATGAATAAAAAGCAAATTTTTCACAATCCTCATCCTTTAGGGGGATAGAGAAAAAGCAATTCTTGATATCAATAATTACTAAATGCAAAGTTCTTAGGAATTGCTGTCATTGATGGCATACCTCTTGTGGGGAGTCCTCTGAATGATCATTTTCTTATTAATCTTTTTAAAATATGCAACACATTGAAAGCGCTAATCAAGGACTGACTGAGGTTCAATCCCCCTGAATCCCTTATGGTCCCGGAAGCCAAGAGCGATTTCTGAGCTTATAGCCAGGAGTAACCCCTGAGCGTCACTGGGTGTGGTTCAAAAATACCAAAAAGTTATTTTTTGTAACATATGCCACTTCCCAGATATCTTTCATAGGGTGGTTGATCATTTAATGTAGACAAGTTTTAGATGTTACTTGATTATATGATTTAAAATATCCAGTTTAATCAAGGACAGAAGCCACCATTCCACCAAGTCAGGTTCCTCCTTCTGTTTTAGAGACCCATGGAACAATGGCTTGAACTATTGAGGGACAGTTCATCCTTTTTATTTGGTTTAGAAACATCCTCTTGCCTGCCTAGTATATCCTGCCCTAACTAGTTATTTCTTAAACTTCTGGCTTAATAAAACTAGAGTCTTAATAAAACCAGAATCCCCGTGTGAATTAACCCCTTTAATAAAATTCTCAGTTTCAAATGTTTCAAGTGAAAAGCTGCCTACACCTTGTGTTTTGGGTCCTGCAGACAGGTTCCACTTGCCCAGGGCCTCCCCAATTTGAATAATAGTTTTATATGTCCCAAAATCCAATAGTAAAGAAAACAATTTGCCCCCTTTGTTAACAGATCCTTTTGGGGCCTGTGGCCACTGAGGATGCTACTGGAGAGCCACTCGACTGAAATTACAGTCAGGGGCCATTCCCACCCTCAAAAACGTCTTGCGTACTCTGGTCCTTACTATCCTTATATGATCTTAGAATTGTAATTCGGGTTTTTCTGCCTTCAGAGGAAAATTTTCCATAGCCATAAGGAAGAGATAAGGGTGACAGTGAGGGAAAAAATGGAAACCCAAGGTGGAAGCAGTCTGTCAAATATTTTTGGGGATAGTGTTTTGCTCAGACCAATATGTGCTTCATTGTTGCAGGAATTTTCTTCTGCAGGGGGAAAATCTTTATCTGGGAATCGTGACTCCCTTTTATTGTCACAGGTAACTTTACGGGCCTCCATCCAAAGAATTTTATTTGGCAGACCTGTGCCCTAGGGGATATTCATACTGCTTCAATGAAGAGAAATTTCACAGAATGAGGGGCAACAGATTTTTCAGATTTGAGGCACAGCATGGGAGCTGTAGTTAAACACAGAACCAGGAAAGAGAGGTAGAAAAATAAATAGATATGAGAAAAATAAAAAGAAATGCAATGGCTATAAATTAGACTACATAAAGTATATATGTGCTATGTATATGCATATATACATATATATATGAATATATACGTATATGTATGCATGTGAAAAAGGAAAAAGTAATTTACCTTGATCTGAAGTGTTTTATAGCTGCTAGAAGGGTCCCCTTGTCTCTGAAGCATTTGAGGGTCCTGAGAAAGCAGATGATGGGCTCTGGCGCCAGGCACCCCAACGAGGTTAATGCAAGGGGGGTAAGGGTCTCTTCCAGTCCATAGCCTTTTAGGTCAACTCGGGAAAAAGTACAGGTTGGAAGACTGCCGCCACAGACCACTCTCAAGGAAGCATTGTCAAAGCAATGGATTTCGTTTATTGAAGCTGTAGGGACATGGCTTTTAAGGGTAAACTTTAGGTGGGAAACAATGTGGGTAATGCAGCATAGGAATTGTAGCAACAAGATGGTATATAAAAACAATAGTCACAGGTACATGGCATCATTTATTTGGATGGTATGCAAAGATAGTGGTTACAATGCCTATGACATTATTAAATCAGGAAGAATGTAAAGATAGTGATTGCAATACTTATGGTATCATTAAATCTGGAAGTATGTAAAGATAACGGCTGCATGCTTATGGCACTATTAGCTTAGATAGTTTGTAAGGACAGGTTGCTTGACATGGATAACTTTCTCCTTAGCTCATAATATCATAAGAGTGGGAACACAAGTCTCTAAACAGAGGCTTTCTTCTATAATCAAGGCAAGCTTGCAAGAGTCTCCTTATTTCCTAGCCTCTCTCCCACAGGGAAGAAAAATATAAATTACAGGAAATATGATGTCATTTTATATGGAGTACAAAAGAATGAAGAAATGAATGAGTTTCCAATGCAAACAAATTCCAAAATATGATCAATAAAATTGGAAATTGAAGAGGTTAATGTGAGGACAGCACTGTGAACCAATGGTAGAGTTATATTGAGACTCTGGTAGAAGGATTAGTGTGTAGCCCTACAATTATGAAACAACATTAACACTATTGTAAATTATGATATTGTAATAAAATATAATTTATATAAATTTAAAATTAAAATATATGAAATAGGAGTAAATATATAAAGTACATGAGAGGAAATAACCAGCAAATGCACTAGAAAATAGGCATCTAATTTTTTAATAAGTGCTACTAATAGTAAGTTACATTTACCAATTGATATTTGTATATATTCCATCAGGGATTAGGAATCAGGCTAACTCAATACAATTTTACATAATATTGCAGAAATTCAATGTAAAACAGACATGTCAGATGCAAAGTTTAGGATGAAAAAATTATATACCAAACATTCAATCTTCTCTTACAAATTGTTTCTGATTTTCTTTGTTCTCAATTCTGTCCTTTTTGTCACTTGAAATATAGTTTTAATACAAAAATTAAACTCAGTCTGAATATATAGATAGTATAATGAGTACATTTCAATTATGTTGTATATTTGAGTAAAACCATACTTGTATTTCTATCATGATAATTTTTTCTAAAAAAGTATTAGGAAAAATATTTCAAATATTTTAAGATGTATGATCATTAAATGCAATAAATTTACTTTAATCCCTAGGGCATTTGCAGAACATATTTAATAAAAATAAAAACAAATACAAAGTTTAATTTTATTTAAAAAAGACTTGAATAAATTGATTTACATTACATTTTCTAACTATGACTAATGATCAAAGGCAATACATAAACATGTATCATTAATGAAAAATATTTCAGCATATTCATGATTGTTTTTGATTACTTAATGTTTTCTCTCCCTTTAAATCTTGGCTATGCAAACATATAAACTAAAATGGACTATTCAAAAAATGACAAAAAATTTTATCTGATACTATTATTTTTTCATTTTAGGGATACACTATAATGGTTGTGTGGGGTCACTTCTATGATAGTTACTTTGTTGCTAGAATTCTATCACCTACAAATAATCAATAACATCTATTTTTCATGTTTTATAAGTTTATTAAGGAAACTTACAAAACACATATAAACCAAATAATTCTCGCAAAGAGCAGAAATTAATAGTATTTACTACTTTAGATTTTTATTAATATTTGTTTTGTAGAATAGGAAAGAATAGATTATAAGATTACTCATGTATTTTTAGCTCTATGAACTATTCTTCAATACTAAACTATACAATAATAATTCTTAAAACAAGAAAGATATATTTTGTTTGTTGACCACTCCAACAGTCATTCCTGGTGGAACTTGGAGGAACATATGTATTTATGGTGGTTGAACCCAGGTCAACCATAATCAAGGAAAGCACCTTAACCACTCGTCAGCCCAAAAGAGTCATTTTAATTTTGACATAAATTTTACATATTTGTAAAATATGCTATGCAAATTATTTCTACTAAATGTACTGTTATGAATATGCAAATTCAATGGATAACTCTTTCATCCTTCATTATTATTTAATTCATTAATTATGACTTTTTTATTTAACGTAAAAGTATCCACTATGTAATTATGAATTATAAAGAAGAAATGTGCACAATTACTTAGTTATTTCAAAAACCTAAAGTACTACTAATGATTGGAGATCTTTTTGGGATATAGATTCATTATTTTACCTTTTAGTTTTATTCTTTAGCATAGTACATGGTAAATTATATTGAATTATCAAGTAAGTACTGATTTCTATGATTATTTACAGAAAAATTGATGTATCAATGGGAAAAAAACGTGCTGTAAGTAAAACTGTTCTTTCAAGAATGTTTCTCACATATATTCATTGTGTCAAAAATCAAAGGTCATACACCAAAACTAAAAACAACAAAACCTCTAGCACTAATATTCTCATATCTCATTAATATAAGATCTTGTTATAGTCTTAAAAATTATATTATCTACAACATATTTGCAATTATATAAGGGAATAAAGGTAAAATAGTTGTAGAAGAATGAAAATGATAAAGAATGATGATTTAAAAAAAATTACAGGGTTTTTTTTTTCTCTATGTGGATATTTTACCAGACTGAATCATATAAATTATTAAGAGTTCACAACACACACTTATGGACTTAAACATCTGAGAAATAGAAGAATTAAGGAAATAAAATATATTGATGATATTACATCATGCATAGAAGAAACTAAGCATTTACCAGATTATGAATTCTTGGAAAGCTCCTTATGTAGCAGTACTGTTTCTTCATGATTTATTTACTTTCTTTGCTATATGAGTTTGGAAACATTATCAACTCCAAAAGAACATCCTTTGTAGGATAACTCATGAGAGCTTTTGCCTACTTCCTGTTGCTACGGAAACCACTTCCTTTGTACATGTTCAGAATGGTCGGTTCCTTTGAATTCTGTTGTTCAAAATTTTTTTTTTTTTTTTTGGTTTTTGGGTCACACCCGGCAGTGCTCAGGGGTTACTCCTGGCTCCATGCTCAGAAATTGCTCCTGGCAGGCACGGGGGACCATATGGGGCACCGGGATTCGAACCGATGACCTTTTGCATGAAAGGCAAACACCTTACCTCCATGCTATCTCCCGGGCCCCCTGTTGTTCAAATTTTTAAACAAACATATAGGTAGCCAATATTTTGAAATGTACAAAGTTAATAGTTTTTTCTTATTTTTGATCATGTTATTTCATCCAATTAAAGTAATGTATATTCACAGATAAAAAATAAAAAGGCTAACTTATTTTTGTTGTTTAATAATTTTTTTCTTTTTTTTTTGGGGGGGGGGTCACACCCGGCAGTGCTCAGGGGTTACTCCTGGCTATCTGCTCAGAAATAGCTCTTGGCAGGCACGGGGGACCATATGGGGCACCGGGATTCGAACCGATGACCTTTTGCATGAAAGGCAAACGCCTTACCTCCATGCTATCTCCCGGGCCCCAATAATTTTTAATAAGTTTCCAATTCACAAAATTGTTAGTGAGTCTAAGAGAGCACCCGTAAATATCCATCACTTTATATTGACTGAAATTATTTAAAACTTTGATATTTTATAGATTTGATGAAATCATGTCTAATTGCCACCATTATTGTCTACTCATTGCTTGGAAAACTTGCATAAGGAAATATTTGTCTTCTTTTTAATTTAAAAAAAAATTTTGTGGAAGTGTCCCAAGATTGCTTGTTCAAACATTTTATGGAAGAAAAACTCAACGGCTATATTTCAATGAATTGACTTTCAGAGTGAATGATGAGAACTGGATCTCTATTATACCACGGTGACTGCTGAGCCTACATGCCAGCCATTAGCAAAAGCACATGTGAGTGCTGGCCATAAATACTTGCTTATTTCATAACTCAGATGGTAACTGCTGTAATTATATGTTGCAATTCACATAAAACTGAGAATCATAGCCTCATCCAGAGTTTTATTACAGCATTCTCACTAATGTCCTGTTTATTTGAGACCTTTCACAGAATTCTTTGGAGCAACCATCAAGATATTTTTAATTATATACTTTATTTCTCTTCAAAATGTTTTGAGCCTGTATTAGGTGCTTTGAAGTGCACAGAGCCCTAAAAATACAGTCTACAAACCCAAATTACATTCCCACAAAGCTAAAGTGGTTTTGATTGTTATATCTATAAAATAATTACCTTTCCTTGTTTATGTCTATCTAGTGATTGTAACTTCTATTGAAAAAACGTGTTTACAATTTCTATTCTAGAGGAAAATTTACTTGCAAGCATTAAGTTGACATATTTAATTGACTTCTACAATTGTGCATTATTATGCTTACTTATTTGACTTGCCTATTGCTTTCAGTCTAATAGTCATTGATATAATGCCACATTTCCTGCAGAGATAATGCTGTTTTATGCACAGAGTAAAAAGTTAAGCATAAGCATGCTTTAATTTCAAGGAGGCTATTTCATTGATGAAAAGAAGAATGCAGGACAATTGAATTAACTTACAGATTTTTCTGACATTTGAAGCTTATTTAGAATATCTGTTCAATAAAGGTTAGCTCTTCATTTTAATGTATCTTATTGTTTATAGTTGCATACTACAATTTTAGAATTACATTCAGGATTTCAGACTTCTTATCAGTTGATTAAAGGATTGATTTAAAATGCTATTCTTTCATACTATTTCATTCCAAAGAGACCTATATCCATTCTTCTTTCAATCATAGGTAGTATATTGGCACTTTGGTTAAAAAAAAATTGCTTTGGCTCATAAATTTTCTATTTTGCCTCTGGTAGTATACTGCTTGATGGCTTTTGTTGGCTTATTACACTTTAATTAGTAGGATGCTGTGTCATTTTAGCAGCATGCTGCTATATTATCCTTAATTGAAATATTTCTCTTATGTTTGTGATCATTATACACCTTGATGCCTGGAACTACTGTTCTATGTAGTAATATTATACTGATCCTTTGAAGCTGGGGAGTCTGATTAGAATGAGTTAAGTTGCCTCAAGGTATCTGACTTTTAATTATACTATCTTTGAATAAATTTTATAAATTATTGACTGTCAATATCAGAATTTTGCATAGTGCTTGCTGTATAAATGATTGCCTTATATATATATATGTATATGTATATACATATAATTGAACTAAAGGTCACAGCGTCACAATGTCAATAGACACTGCTCATTTTAAACCAATTGAAAAATAGTTTTAAGGGGGGCCGGGCGGTGGCGCTGGAGGTAAGGTGCCTGCCTTGCCTGCGCTAACCTAGGACAGACCGAAGTTTGATTCCC
>PVKC010049536.1:0-10668 GCA_004027635.1 Crocidura indochinensis | reverse complement strand
TATTTTTCTTTAAGAGAAAAATTTTAGACTTATTTTCTTCTTGAAAGAAGCTGCTTTGAGTGTAGAGGATTGAAATATAAGCCTACCTGTCAATTATTAAAGTTAGGCATGATGTCATTTTGCAGTGTGTTTAAACTATAGCTAAGAAAAAAGACAATATAAATGCTTATAGCAAAGGGCATACTACTATCTAGCTTTTAGATGGTATAACATTAATACTTCAGCTCTAAAAGATGCCATAAATCAAAAAATTATTTTGGAGACTGAAAAGTGGGTTTTGCTTTTTGCAGGGACAGTAGTCTCCCAAGAGGTGCTCAGCAATTCTCTGATGACTGTACACTGCAAGTTCTAAAAGATGCAATGCTGCTTAACACTGGTAAGGACCTGTGGTGCCAGGATTCCTTGAGCCACCTCAATGGTGCTCAGTAGCTTCAGAATCATACCAAGGAGCCAATCCTGGGTAAGCTGCTTGTGAGACACGAGCCTCAAGCTCTGTGAAACCTCTCAGTACCCATTTCTTGTTTTATTTTTGGGCCACATCTAGCAGCGTTCATAGCCTCACCTTGGGTCTGTGATCAGGAATCAATCCTGGTGGGCTTGGAGGACCATATGGGATGCTAGGGATCAATTGTTTTAGTAAAGCTAAGTAAGACATTTTTCTTCCTCCCACATTTTCGGAGTAGATAATAGACCTTACAAAACGATGAGTTTTTCCTAGTTCTTAACTTCCTTTATGGGAAAGGTTAGTTTTTCTGTAATGAACAGGATATTGACTATAAATTATAAAAGGCCTCCATTCTTGTCATAATGTAGTGTGCTCAAGTGGACTTTATAGCTTTTAAATTAGTCTAATTCTTTGGATATTAAAAACTTATCCTGTACTTCTTTGGATGAGAAATATGAGGAGGATGTGTGGGTGAACATCAATCTGATAACTATAAACTAAATACATCTTTCTCCTAAGAGGTAGAATGTCAGAGTGTAAATGAGATTTCGTCTTAGAATGAAGGCTCTGGGATTTGTGCCATGTTTTTCTTTTTTTCTGAAATTTTTACATCCAATATATAGTCCTCCCCATTCTTTTGTACCTACTAGTGTTGCTAAGTATAGTTAAAATACACTGTCTGAGATTATTATTAAAGTTATCCAAGAAGTCATTTTGTAATAATTTGAACTTTGTGTTATATTCAAATGAAAATATTTAAAATTTAATATGGTCTGTGATGATCTCTGCTTTGTAGAAAGAATAAATGAAAGTTTATAAAAGAAAAATAGAAAAATACCACTATTAAAATATTTGCAATGTTCCTATCTTGATTGAGTATGTTAAAAAAAACCTCTTATAATGAATATGAAAAATAAGGGCAAGAGTTAAGGAATAACATGAAGGAATGAAGATTAAAAAGGCATGTTGGTAAGAGCCTGATGATAAAACATTATTAAAGATAGATTTGAAACATTAAACCTGGGAAGCTGTCTTGCCATTTTGCTTCCTAAAATAGCGTTGAGCAGTGATAGTTTAACAAATTAACTTGGCTTTTTGTAGTCTCCAAGGTGATAGGAAAGTGAGAATAAACTTAATTCTCTTTAATTCTACTATTAACATAAACAATATTTGGAGGCATGTTCATAGTTGTAACTGTAACCACAAGAAAGCTGTATTCATAAGAAACATGTTCCTTTCAGGTTGACATTCATTTTTGCTTTGTTTTGCTTTTTATTTTTGGAGTCACACCAAGTAGTGCTCAGGACTTTCTAATGTCTATGTGTTCAAGGATCATTCCTAGTAGTGTTCAGGGGACCATATGTTGTGTTGCAAGCCAGGGTCAACCATATGAAAAAGCCAGTATTTAACTCCTTATACTATCTAGCTCCTGTTCTATGCATTTTCAGAAAATATTTGATTGGAGAATGAAAAATCCACTTCAGATCCTAAGTTTATTGGTGTCCAAATAATAATTTATTCAATGTACTTTATGAAAAGGGTGGTGAAGTAATGTTGACTAAAATTCTAGAAACAACTTTTCCTTGTTACTTCATCCAGATGGAGGAATTAAGTACCATATCTGGTCCTCTTACTCTAAAGACAGAAAAAAGGAAAAGCACTTACTTCTACTTGTCTTTGCTTAAAGCTATATGGATTTAGATTGTGAAGAGAGCACAGAGGTTCATATTTTGGTTATTCCGGTTCCCATTTCCATCAATGTTACCACATGCTGCATAAAAATATTAGGGTTGGGTCTAGTGGCTTCTGAACACTGTCAGGTCTCCCAGCCTCAGTGCTACTACGGTAGCCATGAACTCAGGTCCTTATCTCCAATTTTTATTGAAAGTTTTATTTAAATATATATTTTACTCAGTGTGAGATCAACAAGATCAGCCATAAGCAGTGGCCAGAAATTGGATTAAAAATACCAGCTGGAATCAAACCTGCATAAATCAAAGCTGCATAAACTGAGATGCAACTGCCTATCAGATGTGGTCAGAGTTTTGGGGGGAAAACAGTTTGAATTCAGCTGAAGTGCATCAGGCGTGACTGTAAGCAGTGAGTAGAAAATTGGATTAAAAAGCATCAGCTGGGGAGCCCGGGAGATAGCATGGAGGTAAGGCGCTTGCCTTTCATGCAAAAAGGTCATCGGTTCGAATCCCGGTGCCCCATATGGTCCCCCGTGCCTGCCAGGAGCAATTTCTGAGCATGGAGTCAGGAGTAACCCCTGAGCACTACCGGGTGTGACCCAAAAATAACCAAAAAAAAGCATCAGCTGGAATCAAACCTCTGATACATGAACCTAGATACAGCTGCCTATTGCTTGTGGGCAAAGCTTGGGTAAAACAAGTTTGAATCCAGCTAAGTTATGTGAGATTTGAAAAAGTGACTATAAGCAGTGTTTCTTCCAGTCAAGGAGCTATACCACAACACTTAATAACAGTACCATGCAACAAATTTCACAATGGAAATACTACGAAGAAACCCACCACACCTTGTGACTGAAGACCCAAACAATATCTTCCACCTACATAATATTTTTGATCATGGACTTACAGCGGAAATATTAGGGAAATTCAAAGAACTTAAAAAAAAACTATGGAATAAACAGCCCAGAAGACTCAATAGGATATTAGAGTAGAAATAATAAAACTTCAAATAGAAATTTTAGGGCTGAAAAACATGGTAGGTGAAATAAAGCCCCCATTGGGTCATGTAGATGATGAGCTGATCATCTGTAGCCACGATGGTGAACCTATGGCACGTGTGCTAACAGTGGCACATGAAGACCTTGCAGCTGGCACGCAGGAAGGTCTGCAATTAATAAATTTATAAAAATTTAAAGTCTTTAGATACTAAAATCTTGTTATTATGCTTTAATTGATGTGCTGGCACTTGAGGAAATTCTTTAGTTTTGTGTGGCAGTTTGGGCACTCGGGCTCAAAAAGGTTAGTCATCACTGATCTATAGCATAGAAAAGGCTGGGAAAATCTCAAAAAAATCCTCAAAAATGTAAATGTGTGGGGGTGGAGAGGTGGCACAGCAGGAGTGCATTTGCCTTGCACATGGCTGACCTAGGGCAGACCACATTTCAATTCCCTGGAGTTTGACATGTTCCCCTGACCTAGGAGTGTTTTCCGAACACATAACCAGAGTAACCCCTGATCACCACAGGATGTGGCCCAAAAACAAAGCAAAAAAAGTAAACATGTAACAATAAAGAGAGACCTTACAGATAAACTCAATCGAAAAGTATAAGATTCATTGGGTTACCAAAGTCTCAGGAAGAAAACCCAGATAAAGAATCAACAGTCAAGGACATCACTGCTGAGAAATTTCCAGAAATAATTAATGCATGCAACTGTATTCTGGATGTCCAAAGTATACCAGCTAAAAGAGATCCAAAGGAAAGCACCCCAAGTCATATACTAGTCACAATGATGAAAACTAGACATAGGGAAAGAATACTTAAAGCAACACAATCAAAAAGGAAAATTTTATATAATGAGGTGTCCTTAATATTTACAGCACATTTATCACAAGCAATTGTCAAGACCTCAAGTTAGTGGTGGCATAGAATAAAAAAACCTCAATGAAATGAATTATTATCCAGGTTTATCACAAGCAACTCTCAAGGCTCCAAGTTAGTGGTGGTATATAGTAAAAAACCTCAGTGAATGAATTATGAGCCAAGAATACTTCACTTAGATTTTCTGACTTTCAGGTTTGAAGGAAGAATACACAGCTTTACGGATAAGCAACAGCTTAGAAACTTTAAACTCAAAACTGACCTTACTAGAAGGAGGACCCAACAAATACACTAAGTTCCTATTAAAACAATGACACTTAACCCATGACAACTTTTTCTCAATGTCAATAATTTAAATACACAAATTAAGAAATATTGAGGGGAAAAGGGGATCAAAATGTTGAATGCAATATTTTTCTGCTTGCAAGAAACACGTAACAATAGTCAGAGCAAACAGACTCAATTTCAAAGATTAGAAAACAACCATTCAAGCAACAACTCCTTTAAAAGGCTGGAGTGGGCATAATACTATCAGATGAAACAGACTTTAAGATTACAAGGTTATAAGAGACAGAATGTATGTTTCTTTATAATCAAGGGATATATACAACTGGAAGAAATCAAACTCCTAAACATATCAGCACCTAATCAATGGCCAGAGAAGTATTTAAAAGAATGCTAATAGCTTGAAGAAAGTCAACACTAACAACACAATTATAGTGGGAGACTTCAACACCACCCTGTCACATTTGTTGGTCAACCAGACTAAAACTCCACCAAGATATACTGGCTCTGAAAGAGAAATAGAAGAGAGTGGACTAGTGTATATATATATATATATATATATATATATATATATATATATATATATATATATATATATATATACATATATATATATGGATATATATATCCATACATAAAAATCTCAACATATATACATATATTCTTCTCATGGTACATCTCTAAGATAAACTACATGCTGAGCAACAAAACATACCTCCATAAAATCATGAAAATATAAATTGTATTAACTAAATTATCAGATCATTATGCATTAAAATTAGAAGTGGATTACCAATACACACAGAGAAAAAACATTTTAACACCTGGAAATAAATAGCTGAAACTGAGCAGTGAGTGGCTTAGAGATGAAATCACTAGCCTAGGAAGGACCATGGTTTTATCTCCTGGCATCCCATATGGTCCCCTGAGCCAGGATCGATTTCTGAGCGCACAGTTCAGAGTGTCACCAGGTGTAGCCTCCCAAAAAACCAAAGAAAAGGAAAGAAAAAAATAAGGCCTCCCAATTCTTATCACAGGTTGTGTTCTTCACACTGACTGTATAGAAAGAGGAGGTACAGTAAATTCACCCCATATACACCTCAACCCAGACCCTTGCCTGGTCTGTATTGGGAATTTAGGGGACAAAAAAAAAACAAAAACAAAACAAAAACAAAACAAAAAGCAACAATTAGGCATTATGTCACAGAACAACCAGTGCTGGCATGGATGTGGGGAGAAAGGGAATCTCATTCACTGCTGGTGGTAATGCTGTCTAATACAGTCTTTCTGGAAAACAATATGGATACTAATTAAAAACCTCAAAATTGAGCTTCCTTATGATCCAGCAATAGCATTTCTAGGGTTATACCAAAAATACAATACAAAAACAGCCTCTGCAGCCCTGTGTTGCTCATAGTACTATTTACAATAGCCAGAATCTGAAAGTAAGCAAGGTAAGGTTCCCAACAACACATTAGTGGCTAATGAAACTATGGTATATCTACACAATTGAATAATATGCTGCCATCAGGAAAAATAGAGTCATGAAATTTGCTTTTACATGGGTGAACATGGAGAGTATTATGCTGAGTGAAATGAGTCAGAGGGAGAAGGTTATACATAGAATAATCTTACTCATCAATAGTATATACAAGGAAAGTAAAATGTAGTGTGGGATGATATCCAGATACAATAGAGATGAGGCATAGTAGGACCATTCATGGTAGAAAGATTGCAAGAAAGAGCTGAGAGTGCAGTTCAAATAGAGAAGGATTTACTGTGAAACAGACATGCGTGACACCTTTTCATTAACAGTAATGCAAACCACAATGACAAAAAATAAAAGAGATAGTGAAGTAAAATGCCTGCCTCAGGCCGGTGGAAAAGTGTGGATGGAAGGAAAAGAATATTGGATGTGTGCGAGGGAAACTTGATATTGGTAGTGGAAATGCACACTAGTAATACATTGTACGACATTAACAATCATGAATAACTTTATCTGTGGAAAAAACTGTATAACTTATAAGACTTAGGGTTAGTGTTTGTTTTCATGTCTGATTTAGAATATAAGTTCGGCAGTTCTTTATGTTGATAGTAAATACTAGATATTGAGTATTTGTTTATTCAAACTAATTAGTAAGTTTGTACCTAGGTTTTTTAAGTTATAATATTTTGGATTGCATTAGGGTTAGGTTTAGGTTACATGTTGGAGTTCAGGTACAGGTTTTGTTATGTTAAAGTTGAACTCGAAAGTTTTATATAGAAAAATTGTTCACTTCAAGCGAAGTACTAGGTTTAGTCCTAAACTAAACTGAGAGGAGTGAGCGTGCAGTTAGTGTTTAGGTTTATCTTTAGGTTTAGCGCTTTTGTTAGTGTTAGGTATAAGATTTGTTTATGCTCAAAGTGGAAAATAAAATTCAGGTATAGAGAATTGTAGAATTCAGGCTAATTGGTGGGGTTAAACCTAGGTTAGATTTAGGTTAGTATATTTTTAGAGCTTGGGTTAGGTGTTAGGGTTCATGTTATAGTAGGGTATGGATTTTGCTAAGTTTATGTTTGAAAGTCAGATAGGGCAATTTTTCCTTTGAGGCTAATTGATTTAGTTCTAGGCTTGGGTAAGAAGCAATATAAATATTTAGCTTAGATATCGATTAGGGTTTAGATTGAAGTTAGAATAGGCTTCTTTTTCAAAGTTAGGGCATAGGTTTGCTTATGTTTATAGCTGAAAATGCTGTGTATTCATAATATTTTTAATTTTAACTAATACTAGGTTTTGGTTAGCCGACGGCAAGTTTAGTATAAGCCCTATACTATAGGGCTAGTACTAGGGTTAAAATTAAGTTTAAGGTTAGATTATGGTTGATTATTAAATTTCCTTATGTTCAAAGGTGAAAATGAAATTTAAATATAAGGCAATTGTTAAACTTAGTCTAGGGGCCGGGTGGTGGCGCTGGAAATAAGGTGCCTGCGCTAACCTAGGACGGACCATGGTTCTATCCCCCGGTTCCCCATATGGTCCCCCGTGCCTGCCAGGAGCGACTTCTGAGCGAATAGCCAGGAGTAACCCCTGAGCGTCAAGGGGTGTGGCCCAAAAACCAAAACCAAAACCAAAACAAAAACAAAAACTTAGTCTAATGGACATTAATAGAGGAATTTTGACACTGGTGGTAGGATTGATATTGAAACACTTTATATTTAAAACTGTATTATGGAAACATGTCAAGTCATAGTGCAAAATAAAAATAAAATAGTATAATCAAATTAGAAAATTAATAAATTATATAAACATTTACCAAAGAAAATATACAGACAGCTAATGAACATGAAATGGGTTTCAATTTCATTAATCATTAGAGACTGATTTTAACCACATGACTGAATTAAAAAAATAATAACCATAACATTTCTTTATATGCATGTGAATAAACTCCATTAGCCATGTACATTGCTGGTAGAAATATAAATGGCACAATCTGTAAGAGAGTGTAGCAATTTTTTTTTAAATTTTTATTGTAACCGATGTGAATTACATGTCTTTCACAGTCATATTTAAGCTACATAGTGACAGTAAATTAGGGCCATTTCCACCACCTGTGTTGTCTTCCCTCCACTCCTATTCTCAGCATGCATCCCATACCTTTGCCTCTTGGACTGCTAGTGTAACAGGTTCCTTTTGTATATAACTTGTTGCAGATTGGGTAACTTGATTATGTTGTCTTTGAGTTTGGGTTTGATATTTAGGTCTTATCAGTTTTTATTTCCACTCCATGTTCATGTGACTGTTTGATCCTGGTGCCATCCATTTTTCTCGCTCAATTTATGAGGCAGAACAAGATTATTTAAGTACTATGGTTCTGGTTTGGAGGGGTAAACTGGGAGGGGTCCATCTAGGAGCTATCAATGTCAATTTAAAAGAAAATGGGGAAAAGTGAAAAACAAGAAAAAGCAAAGCAAGCAAACAAATAACATATCAGCAACAAAAACAACAACTAAACAACCATAAGAAGAAAGAATAAAAAAAGTAAGAAGGAAGGAAGGAAGGCTGATATGGCAAGGATTTATGCGTGTGTATATGTATTTGCAAAGGCACAGTTAGTATTGGGGAATTCCTTTGGTCTAACTCTGAGAGATACAGGGTTTCTCCACCCTTGAAGCATAAAGTCATGGGAACAACTACAAGCTCCAGACATGTTCATACCAAACTCATTATCAAGGTCTTTTTATGGTGTCATTAAGCATTCTACTCAGTTGTGATTGTCAAAATTAATCTTCTGCCGTTAGAGATCTTGGTATTTGCATCGATCCTAGGATGTAGTCTAAGATAGAGTCTTTACGGTTTTAGAAGTTCTGTTCCAACATGGTTGTTGAAGTCGGTCTTCTGTAATTAGTGATCTTGGTTTATGCACAGATCCCAGTACAAAGCCTAGGATAGAGTCTTTATTTATGGTTCCAGTAGTTCCTGTCAGTCACGTTTGTCAAAATCAGACCTCTTGAATTAGAGATATTGGTTTTTGTACAAATCCTAGGCTGAAGCCTAGTCTATGGTCTTTCTATTAGTCCCAGGAAAGGTTCTGCTCATAGTTGTCAAAGTCAGTCTTCTTTAATTTGCGATCTTGGATTTTGCCCAAAGGATGGAGTGTCTTCTGATTTTATCTTACCATTAGGTGATGAGGTAGGGCAACATGCTCTTAGATCAAGTTGTTGCTGTTTCCTCATTTTCAGGGTGTCATATCAAATGCAAGTTGGTGCAAGAACAGTATTAAGTACTCATGGGGGTTGATATCTGTACTGTTACAGGGAACTGTGTCATTTGGGATCTAGTGTTAAGGGTTGGATGTTTTCTGTCCAATTGCATGGAGTCTAAACCTAGTCCCCATGATAAATGTTCAGGGTAAAAATGCCCCTGTATAATAAAATTTATGGATTCTTATCTCTAGTAGTTTAGAGCTTGTTTCTATACATAATATTTCCTCTTTTTTTAGTATTCCTATGCAAAAGGGAATGGTGCCATATGATATTGCTGGTGCATTTGGGGATAAGAATGAGATGCTATATAATATCTGTGCCCTAGTTTTGACCTGAGCTTGTATCACAGCAAGACATTTTCTTCTAAATTTTATACCAAGCAGACCCCAAATAATATATATATTTAAAAAATAATAAAATATTAAAAAAATTAAAAATAATTAAGAATGGGATGGAGGAGGCTACCTTTCCATTTGGAAATAAACACACTAAAATGTATAACTATTGAAGTATTAAACATACAAAGAAAATATAGATGCCCACATTAAGTCTTTTGAGATATTCTTGGGTGGTTGAGATCCAGAGCACATTTCATTCCACACAGTGGTTTTGTTGAGTTTGAGAAATGATTTTTGGCAGTAAGGGATCAGATTGTGTCTTTGAGCTGGAGGTCCTTCTGGAGCTGAACCTGGTAGCATGCAACAGCACACATTTAGGGAGGTGAGCAAAAGGGCAACATAGAATGAGTCATCAAGAGCAGTGTGTGCAGCTTCTTTGCAGGACACAAGATGTGGGCCTGAGAGGGTGTCCTTTCACTTTGAAAGCTGGGTGGTGGCTTATTGGGGCAGACAGTCATTCTCTGTACTAGTGAGCTGAGAACAAAGGGTTAAAGAGGTTAAATAGGGAGGAATAATGGATCAGGATTGGGAGAATGAAAGGATAAGAGTTATGAAGGAGAGGAGGGATAATATATGAGGAACTATATACAATATAGGTATTAATTGTTTACAATATATATTAGGCAGATATAGGGGAGTCCACTGTATACAAACTCATGTCCACTTATAGATAGACATTAGAGATCTATTCATAAATTTTTGTTGGAGGTCTGACCTTGTAGGATATATCTGAATGCTTAATAAATAATTGAGTTGAGAAAATATAAAAATAGCTAAAATATGGATGAGGAGAGAAAGATAAAAAAGGGTAAGAGGAGGAAAATAAAACAAATGAGTAAAAAAAATTGGGCTTGAGTTGGAACCTTCCAATCTCGGAATTGAAATGTTTTCAGATTTCTAGGCACTTCATCAATGACAGGGGTAAACTTCGCTAGATGAAGCTTTCAGGGGTGGCTGAGCATATTAGAATAAGCATAATTTTTACGTCTAGAGTACTAACCAATATGGTAATGAGCATTATAAGAGATGTAAACTCTATGTATTATCATCTGCTGTGTCCTGTGCATTGAGGTTCCTTTACTAAAAAGAAACTGACAACATGGGCTTTATGATATAATAGTAACATATGTTGAACTGAAGAAGAAGAAGAAGAAGAAGAAGAAGAAGAAGAAGAAGAAGAAGAAGAAGAAGAAGAAGAAGAAGAAGAAGAAGAAGGAGGAGGA
>PVKC010049535.1:0-10719 GCA_004027635.1 Crocidura indochinensis | reverse complement strand
GGCCCAAAAAACCCACCTCAAGAACAATGTGACCTCTGCACCAGTGTCTCCAATTTCTACCTACCACCATAGCCTGCCTCCTTGTAAGTACAAACAAATTTAATTCATTGTGTTTGTTACAATGCAATGGCAAATTGAATTATAAAAATTTGGATCGAGGCCTGAGAGATAGCATGGAGGTAAGGTGTTTACCTTGCATGCAGAAGGATGGAGTTCAAATCCCGGCATCCCATATGGTCCCCAGTGCCTGCCCGGGGCGATTTCTGAGCATAGAGCCAGGAGGAACCCCTGAGCACTGCTGGGTGTGACCCAAAAACCAAAAAAAAAGTTTGGATCAATAGGTTCAGTTTAAAATGATTGTTATATCTCTGTGGTATTACTAAGTTGGTGATTTGGCAATAGATACGGCTACATCATGGAGCTGGGCTGTTTCTGTCAGAGGGTGTAGATTAGAGTGTGATATTGAGCTATTGTAGTTCATATAAAAATGGGGGAATATTCCACCCCACCCACATTCTGAAAATTCCACAGAAATATCAATCCAGCCCAGATAACTTACGCCCTGGGTAGTATAGGTGACCATTATTATTATTGTTATTATTGTTTAGGTATTTTGAATTGGGCCATTTTTTTCCTGTCATAAAAATTGCAGATATGGAGGGGCTACTGGGTTTTCCAATGACAGCATAGATGTGTGTATTCCAAAAATAATTACAGAGTTTTTAGTCCAGTATACAGTCTTGTTTTACCTGAGAAGGTTTAGCTGCTCATATTTTTAGAGTTCACTCAGAAAGCTAGGCCATTTCTGCTTTCACATTTTTGTTTGTGTGTCTCCTGGATTGTTGTATCCCTCTGATTCACTTGCTTTGCTGGTCGGAGCCTTCTTTTGTCCTTTGTCATTGTTTGAGCAGGCCTTCAATGGAAACCAGAAACATATGTGAGTATGCACTACCAAACTTAGCTGGAAGCATCCCTAGAAATTTTAGATTTGATATTTTATGCCTATTTATGTAAGGCCCATCTTGGCTAAGCAGAAAGAAACTTGAACAATGATTTATCATGGCTCTTCCCTTCTTTAAAAATAAATACTTTTCAGGGAGAACTTAGGTTTTAGAGCTCAGGAGATCTTGCAACAGACATCCGGGATCAACTTAGGTCTTCAAAATGCAAAGTAAGTACTCCAATATTTTGTTCTATCTCCTTGCCCCATTCCCACAGATACAAAAATGTCATTTGTGTCATCTTGTTTAATGTTATTCATATGGAGGCCTATGAGATCTACCAGTGATGGAGTCCTACAATCCTGAAGAAGTGCATTTGCTGCATTTACCAATGTTATGAAAAGGCATATGTGTCCACAGTTTGAGTATTTTCTTATTTAAACCTATTCTACCCCGTTTTTAGTTTTGTGCCTATTTGTAGTCAATTTTTAAAAAACTTACTTATACAGGGGCCGGTGAGGTGGCACTAGAGGTAAGGTGTCTGCCTTGCAAGCGCTAGCCAAGGAAGGACCATGGTCCGATCCCCTGGCATCCCGTATGGTCCCCCAAGCCAGGGGCAATTTCTGAGCGCTTAGTCAGGAGTAACCCCTGAGTATCAAATGGGTGTGGCCCCAAAACAAACAAACGAACCAAAAAAAAAACTTACTTATACAAGCATATACTTATACAATCATATTGCTACCTTGCAACAAATGGTCAGGATTTCTGGCATGTTCTTTATGAAATCAGTATGTATGGTCTCTGTCACCAAATTTGGCCTGTGATAAGGACATTTTGTTGCTGGCAGCTCTGGCAGTGGCAGTGGGCAAGGTAGCCTGACTTTTGAGAGCATTCAGGGTGGCAGTAATAGCAATTGAGAGAGCTGGTTTTTTTGGTGTTTTTTGTTTGTTTAAGAAACAAATTAAGGGATTTAGCTCAAGTTATAGAGTACATACCTAAAATGTGCAAGGCCCTGAGTTCAATTCAATTACTGCCATGACTAGCCCTTTTAAAATGTTTAAAATAGGGCCAAAGCGGTGGTGCAAACCTTGCATTCGCTAGCCTAGGACGGACCGTGGTTCGATCCCCAAGTCTCCCATATGGTTCCCCAAGCCAGGGGCAATTTCTGAGCACATAGCCAGGAGTAACCCCGGAGTGTCACTGGGTGTGGCAAAAAAATTTTTTTTAAATGAAAGATCAGAGATATAGTATAGTCTATAAGGAGCTTTCTTACATGGCTGATCTTACATATGGTTGGCCCAGCACTACGTATGGTCCCCCAGCCTACCCTAGGAACCATTCCTGAGTACAGAGTCAGTAGTAGTAAGTTCTAAGCATAGTCAAGTGTAGCCAAAAGTGAAAAACATTGTTTTAAATTATTATATTCCCTGAGTTTACTTATTATTAGTAGTATACTACCTTCAACATCTAGAATAAATCACCACATATATAGTTATGATTACAATTCTGGGGCCTCTTAGTGGCCTTATCCAGACTTACACTTTACTGGGTCTGAGAATATAGAAGAGGGATGTGACTTAGAGAGGAGACTGCTCTTTCTCATCTCTGCTGCAGGACCAGATTGTGTTCATGTGTTCTGAAAGATGAACAGTATCTTGTTCTACAGAAGCTAACTACCAGCACGAATATGATAGGACAAGCTTCTGGTAGACATGATGAGATGGTGAGTTTGAAAGTCAGTGCATTAGGATAGGAAGTAATGGGTGAACTCATTGCACTTGGTAGCTCATTTATGGGGATATTCTTGTCACAGCTTCCAATCTGCTGCCTCACTGTATTGTCCACTAAGGGGACCTGGGTTTGGCTTGCTCATTTTCTTCCTAGCAATTTACACAATGTGTATTAGACTTGAGAAGCTTATTGAATGAATGAATGAATGAGGGGATTCCTGGAGGGGTGGAGTGAGGCTGAATCTCTAAGGTGAACTGCAATGATAGTACAGTGAGTAGAGCATTTGTCTAACACACATTCCCAACACACCATATTGTTCCCTGAGTCCTGCCAGGAATAAATTCTGAGCACTGCTTGGTGCATACTCCACCAAAAAAGAAAAAGTCAGGCAAAGGTAGGAGAGTGTCTCTGGTCAGGAAAGTGAGAATCTAGTATATGATAGGTGTCATAAAGCATGTCAATGGAATGAAAGGCTCAATGGGTAAATGTGGGGAATAAATTTAAAATTAGAAACCAGAACTAAATTATGGAAAAACTTAGAAACCATTTTACATTGAGGTTTGGACTTCATTCTTTAGGAAACTGTAAGATGTTGGCATAGTTTAGCATAGAAGAGGGACTTGAGAGGATACAGGCATTAGGAAGAATTCCTTGTGCAGCCCAAGCAGGAAAAACTGATGCAGGAAGAGATGAGTCAGTAAGGATAAAGTCCAAGGGCTGATAGCCTCAATAAGGTTATTATTGTTAAGAAAGCAGAAGAATAAATAGGTGCAGTAAGAGAGACTATATAAGGATAATTGTAGATGAAAATTGTAGTTGGAAATGATCATTCTGGACAATAACTGAGAACTGAAACGAGGTAAAGGGATATGCATGATACCCCTTTTGTAACAGTATTGCAAACCATAATACCTAAAAGAAAAATATGGAGGAAAGGGAGAGAGAGATAGAGAGAGAGGGGAGGATGTTTGCCATAGAGGCCAACTGGGGTAGGAGATAGAGGGAAACTGGTGGTGAGAAATGAACACCGATGAAGGGACATGTGTTGGAACATTGTATGACTGAAACTCAACTATCAACTTTTGTTTTGTTTTGTTTTGTTTTTGGATCACACCCGGTGATACTCAGGGGTAATTCCAGAATATGCACTCAGAAATTGCTCCTGGTTTGGGGGACCAGATGGGATGCCAGGCATCAAACTGCGGTCCGTCCTAGGCTAGCTAGCGCTTTGGCTCCAACTATCAACTTTTTAACTCTGTATCTCATGGGGACTTAATTAAAAAAAAACTTAGAAGGGTCAGCGAGATAGTATGGCGGTAAGGCATTTGCCTTGCATGCAGAGGGATGGTGGTTCGAATCCCAGCATCCCATATGGTCCCCCGAGCTTACCAGGAGCAATTTCTGAGCATAGAGAGTGTGTGTGTGACCCAACCTCCCCACAAAAAAAGCTTAGAATCTTTTAGAGTTGGAGATTTGACTCAGTGGTAAAATAAGTTAATTTGATGAATGATTTTGATACCCAGAATACAGAAAATCATTTTAAAATAATAATTTATTAAAATAGAAAAAATACATATCCTGTAGATGGGGGCCAGAAAGATAATCTAAGGGTAAAAAGGTACTTACTTGTCTTGCATGTGGCTAATGCTGGTTTGATCCCCAGCACTGCATCTGTCCCCATGAGCACCATCAAGAGTGATCCTTGAACACAGAGCCAGGAGTAAACCCTGACACCACAGAGTGATTCTGGAGCATAGAGCCAGGAGTAAACCCTAAGAACCACAAGGTTTGGCACCAAATTATTTTCTTAAAAAATAAAAATAGTAGGGGCCGGGCGGTGGCGCTGAAGGTAAGGTGCCTGCCTTACACCGCGCTAACCTTGGACGGACCGCGGTTCGATACCCCGTGCCCCATATGGTCCCCCAGGCCAGCCAGGGGCGACTTCTGAGTGCATAGCCAGGAGTAACCCCTGAGCGTCACTGGGTGTGGCCCAAAAACCAAAAAAATAAAAAATAAAAATAGGGGCCTGGGAGATAGCATGGAGGTAAGGCGTTTGCCTTCCATGCAAAAGGTCATCAGTTCGAATCCCGGTGCCCCATATGGTCCCCTGTGCCTGCCAGGAGCAATTTCTGAGCATGGATCCAGGAGTAACCCCTGAGCACTGCCGGGTGTGACCCAAAAACCAAAAAATAAATAAATAAATAAATAAAAATAAAGGGGCTAGAGAGATAGCATGAAGGTAGGACATTTGCCTTACATGCAGAAGGACGGTGGTTCGAATTTCAGCATCCCATATGGTCCCCCGAGCCTGCCAGAAACGATTTCTGAGCGTAGAGCCAGAGTAACCCCTGAGTGCTGTTGGGTGTGACTCCAAAACCAAAAAAAATAAAAATAATAAAAATAAAAATAAGTTCTCTGGGTAAACCAGGTTAGGATTTTTTGATACCTCACTAATTTTAATAGCTTTTATATGTCTACATATTCTGAGCATATGTTCAACTGAAAAATTAGATGTTAGCACAGCAGGAAAATGAAAGATTTGAACTACCATGTTCAGGTTAAAGCACTGGCTGAGCATCACTGCCCAGTAGTGGGCTTCTGTAAATTTCTTTATTAGCTGTCCGTCCCTCTGTGAAAGCAAGTTTGTGAACATCAAGGAACTAGAGTTTCTCCAGGGAGCTCAGGTCCACTCTAGCCTTGGTAGAGATTGGGTATAGGAGAGTTTAAATCCCTGATTAAATCCCAACTTGAATCTCTGGCACTGCATATGGTCCCATGTGCTACCAAAGTGATCCCTAAGCACAGAGCCAGGTATAATCCCAAACCAAAGGACAGTGTTTTTTGATCTGGAGAATTTTCAGTATGCTCAGAGGGGTTCTTTACTATTTTTTTTTTTTTGGTTTTGGGGCCACACCCAGTGGTGCTCAGGGATTACTCCTGGCTGTCTGCTCAGAAATAGCTCCTGGCAGGCACGGGGGACCATATGGGACACCGGGATTTGAACCAACCACCTTTGGTCCTGGACTGACTGCTTGCAAGGCAAACACCACTGTGCTATCTCTCTGGGCCCTCTTTTCTATTTTTTAATCCTAATTTTCTTTTATGGTGAGGATAGGTCACACCTGGTGGTGCTCAGGAATTACGCCTGTATCTGCACTCAGATCCTGGGATGCCAGGATTCAAACCGGGGTCTGTCCTGTGTTGGCCATGTACAAAGCAAACGCCTTACTGCTGTACTATCACTCCAGTCCCCAATCCTAATTTTCATAAATGCTTTTACTGTGAAACTTTTGGTCATATGGGCAAAAACCAATTATTAATATGCTTTGGTGGGGGGCAGATTTGGGTCAACCCAACTGTTCTTACGGGTCACTTCTGGTGGCACTCAGGGGCCCATATGCAATGCTAGGGATAGAATTAGGATGGGCTATGTGCAAAACAAGCATTTCATTCTCTCTCCCACCTCCATGACGTACATTCTTGAGCAGCAGGTTTAAGCTTTTTATACATATAGATCCACAGTTGAAAATAACTGTTCTAATCATAACTGCTGAACAAGCTTTTGCAGGAATAGGAAAATGACTCAACAGGCTAGACCATAGGTTTTGCATACAGGAGTCCTGACATCACATAATACCTGCCATGCACAGGAGTGGCTCCTGAGTACTGACTGAGTGGGGAGAATCCCAGACACTGTACTTATCACCCAAAATAAACAGGGCATATTACCCTTGTACTATACCTCTATCAGAGATATCAGCATAGATAAAAGTACAACTTGTAGAAAAACATTCACATAAAGAAAGAAACATAAGTGTAACATCAAACTTCCACTTGCAATTTTCTTTTAAAAATGAACCGACACATAAATTAGAAAAAGTAACTTTGAATGTTGGGTATATGTTTCAAGGAGATCCTTTTTCTTTGTTTTGAATGCATATATTTTTTATTCACTCCTTATTCTGAGGTGCTTCATGACTTCTCAAACAGGTTAAATAAGTAATGTTTTCAATCTCCAAATATCACCTGATGGGTTGTTAACTGAGGAAGAAAAGGTACCATTATCCTTTGCATGTGAGAGTCCCTCATGGCGTTCACCATCAGGTATGCTAACAGAGGGATTTGTCCTTCCCACATTGCCATGTCAGGAAGCCAGCTCTTATATTCAACCCACCAAGATCCATCGGATCTTGCCTTCATCACAATGTTATAGCAGTTTTACTCCTGCTATTGAAGATAATCCCAATGTGTAACAACCATAGTAATAACTACTGTTGGTAGACTAATAACAAATAGTCTTGGTGATCTTTTATCAAAACTCCGGAAGATAAGCAAAGAGATTATTGTCTTTCTTTTCTGATCACTTATTGGCTACCAAAATGTTCGGTTTGGTAACATTGCCACCACCAATTTCCTTTATTCTGTTTCCAGCAATATTTAAATTAAAGTTGAGAAGACCCTATTTGTTTTGCTTTTTTGGGGGGGCCACACCAGGTGACGCTCAGGGGTTACTCCTGGCTATGCACTCAGAAATCGATCCTGGCTTGGGAGGACCATTTGGGATGCCCGGGAATCTAACTGCAATTGGTCCTAGGCTAGCGCTTGCAAGGCAGAGACTCCTTACCTCTAGCGCCACCGCTCTGACCCCGGTCCTATTTTTATTTATTTATTTATTTATTTATTTATTTATTTTTGGGGGGGGCACACCTGGTAGCGCTCAGGGGTTACTCCTGGCTCTGAGTTCAGAAATCACTCCTGGCTCAGGGGACCGTATGGGATGCTGGAGATGGAACCTAGGTCCATCCTGGGTCAGCTGCATGCAAGGCAAATGCATGCCCTACCGCTGTGCTACCACTCTGGCCCCTGAGAAGGCCCTCTTTACTTTCTCTTAAATGTTTGTAATAGCCCCTCTTTGCATATTTCAGATTCTATCTGAATTAGCTAATTGCTTTTTTCCCTCTTTTTATCCCCCGACATATACAGCTCTATCCATGAAAAAACAAGCCTCAGACAGGGCTGCCTATTTTTCCTATTCGTTTCTTCATATGGATTTTTAATGGTGATTTTATTCTAAACCCTGCACAAACATAAATACTGCATTAGAGGAAGATGAATTTATTTTGACCTTTACAGAAAATGCACTGTGAAACAAAGCACTTAAGCATTTATAGCCTGTTAGACACTCACATTACCCACTTCCATGTAGATAAGAAAGTCCTTCCCCACAAAAGTAATGTCCAAAAGTAGAGTCATTTTACTGAACACTTAAATATAAAGCCAGATATCACAACATACACTAAGTCTGGGTGTGTTTTTGCATCCAGGATATATAAAATGTAGGTAGTATCTAAAACATATTTAAGAAACATGGAAGATGATATTTTTGAATGGGTTTTGATTAAAGTAGAGAAATGTACAACAAAATGCTTTGGAAAAGTATTATTTATTACTATTTATTATTATTATAAAGGAGATAAAGTGTTGGGGGTAGGGTGTAATTTCTCTTTTGATAGTGTGTTCCAGTTGGTTCCTAAAAAGAAATGGTGGCATTGTTTTGTTAACTTTTGGTTTAAAGTGTTCCTAGTCTACATACAGTTGCTAATATGACCTTTCCCCTCAAAGTAAAATATTCTCTTTAGCATGGCCTAAAATGAGGCTTTGAGTTCATGATCATAAAACATCCTCCTTTACATGGCCAAAAATGAGGTTTTGGGCCCATGATCTTTCCCCTGTATTTATAAGCTTCTGACTACAGAGCTATTTCCTCCATCTGGAGGCTTGTGTCAGAGAGTTGAGATGTTAAACCACAGCAACCATGAAACTTTAAAATCCCTGATGCATGATGAATGGGTGTTGGGCGAAGCAGCTTAAAATCTATGCTTTTGCTTCTCTTTAAACACTTTAAATTGACAGCGCCATAGATCACACATTTTTACTGAGAGGAGAAGCTTTGGCCATTTAACTTAAACAAGTGCACAGTTACATCATCTCAAGACCTCACCCCTCCACAATTACTCCTTCCACCTGGCGGATTGGGTGCAATTCTCAGCAAAAGCAAGCGCGTGAATGAATGTGTGTGCGAAGTAATACTTTAGAGCAGCCGCTTGTAACTGAGCCATTACAACACCCAATGCAACTCCCCCCAGGGGCTCTCATAACCACCCTCCCATCCACCCTAGACCCCAGGGATGAATGAGCTGGATCTTCCAACTGATTGAGGCCCTGGGCTCGTCGTGGAGCATGCGCTCTGATCCCACCTTGGCCCCTATCTACGGCAACCTGCAGGCACAAAACCGTCTCTTCTTCTTCTTCTTCCTTCTCTTCTTCCTCTCCCTCCTCCTCCTCCTCCACTTCCATTCCCCAACCCCCGCTCCTGAAGCCGCGAAGTTGGCGCTCTGCCCATTCAAGCGTTCAGCGTCAGCTCCTCAGGGATCAGCAGGCAAAGTCACAGTCTGCACAAACAGAGCTTTCAAATTCATAAAATTCATAGGATTTTTCACAAATGAATGAACACAATTTTCTACCAATTTCCTCATTATGCAAATATGCAAAATATCAAATTTAGGCCAATTAGGGTCCTCCACAGTCCCAAATTCACCCGTTTAAGCCATAATTGCAGAAACTATCAAATAATTACGGCCGCTAATTGGAAATATTTGTGACAGATACAACAAATTCTTGCACAAATTACATTTCATTCGAGGAACCACTGCGCGCCACTGAAATTTTATCGAAGTCTAATTTAACTTACATAATGAGTGGAATTGAGTACTTGTTATCAAATTTGAGCAATTCATAGCCCCGTAATGTGGAATGATCAAATAAATTAAAAGGGAATTTATTCAATATTTTGTTGTGATCCTTTTTGCTCGGAACCATTGCTATTTTGTAGGGAATTTCCTCCTCCCCGCGGCCCGGGGTGGGTGTCACGAGAGCACCCTGCTGGGCCCGTCTCGCAGCGGCAGCAGCAGCTCGGGGAGGCAGCGGGGGAGCGAGCGGGAGTCGAGCCGGTGCCGGAGCCAGGGTTCCGGGGGCGCTGCCGGCTGTTTGGCAGAAGCGCGGAGCCGTCGGAGAGCAGCTCGGCCCCCTTGGCTTTGTTTTATTTAATTGGGGAGCGGGTGGGCATCGAATACTTCCGGGTGAACTGCGAACCCTGATCAGAGTTGTGGACTTGTAAATACACTCTTGCACCAACACATCACACCATCGTCTCTGCACCGCTACCGACACACTGTGCATGCGCCCGGTACCCGCTGTGCACACTTTTACACGCGCACGCCCACCCCTAGACACTGGATGATACACGCACAAGCCGCATACACTTTTACACACTCCCAGACACATGCAAGCGAGAAATGTGGAGGCCAGCTGCAGGGCTGAGCAAAACGCACAGGCACAGGACCCCGGGGCGGAGGGAAGGTGGGAGGGTGGACGCAGCGGGGGGCACTGCAGAAACACGCCCCCCTTCTGCCTCTCCTCTCCACCTAGCTGTCTGTCTGCAAAGGGTTAACCCAAGTGAGGGTCCACGCGCGCGCGCACCCTACGCTCCGGGGCCATTGTATGTGTTCCCTGGTAGGATAAAACCGGGGTGACTTCTTGTCACTCTCACCCCGCTCTGCACGACGCACAGGCAGGCGGTGGCGGGGCTCAGTCTGTCGCGAAGGTCAGCCTCTCGGACAAGGCGTTCGTTTTCCCTCTGCTCAGAGGCGCACACATATTCTCCAGCACATTTCCAACACCCCCACCCCCAAGCCCCCCGACTGCCTTGTGGCCTCGTTGGCGTATTATAAATGTCTCCTTCTCCCCGTGATTTGTTTAATCCGTGGAAATGGTGCTGGTCCTATGTAAACAAGCCAAGTGCGGAATGAAGGCAGTCACCCATGCGTGGCCAGCCTGCCTATTTGTCAGAAAACCTTCATAAATACTGAGCCGGGGCTGGGCAAGGATGTGATGTCTCCATTTTTGCCAGGAAAGGGCACAAGGAAGACAAAGCGAGGCACAGCAGCGTGTAACCTTTAAGGGACAGATAGTCTGGGGGGGGGGGGGG
>PVKC010049534.1:0-10683 GCA_004027635.1 Crocidura indochinensis | reverse complement strand
AGAGAAAGAACACAAGCCCACACCTCAGTTTTAGAAGGTAGGTCAGGACCTCCCACTGGATCATGTAACTCTTTTAAAATGTGCTTTAGGGGCCAGAGAGATAGCATAGTGGTAAGGTGTTTGCATTAGATGCAGAAGGATGATGGTTCAAATCCCAGCATCCCATATGGTCCCCCAAGCCTGCCAGGAACCATTTCTGAGCATAGGAGCCAGGAGTAGCCCCTGAGTGCTGCTGGGTGTGACCAAAAAACCAAAATAATAATAATAATAATAATAATAATAATAATAAAATGTGCTTTAAAATAAATTTCTTGATGACTTATTATCAGTAAATGTTTAATTTATATGCCTAACATCCCTATTTTGTATACCTATATACTCAGCCACATGTAAACATTTCTGAGGTGAAAAAGGATCCTGAGTAGAAAAGTTTAAGAAACCTTGGTCTAGGGCCCAAGAGATGATAAAGGGGTAAAAGCACGGGCTTTGAATGCAATTGACCCCAGTTTATCCCGAAGCACCATATATGGTCCCCTGGCAATACCTGATACAGCCTAAATCACTGACACCACAGGAGTCCCACAGCACCACGCTCTCATGTTGAACTGCCAGCCTGGTTGGCCGAGAATCACTGGGCGGGCTCCCCAAAGATTGTGAGAACTAAAGAGACAAACAACAGCCATGGTTCTCCAAACACATAACCTAAGAGGCTGCTGGCAGGAAATAGTTCTCACTGGTCAAAGATTGCCTAAGCAGTCAACTCTCTAAGCATCTCTACATTCCACAAAATGCCTTCTCCAGGTTCAAAGCAGATATAGTCACTATATATCAGGGATGCCCCTCAACCCTCTGAGCTGAGCCCTTTCCCTGTGCCAGCCTGTTGGCCTGTTACCAGCCTATTTCCTGGAAGCTGTTGAAAGTTCCAGAGACCAGAATCCAGGAAGAGGTGAAGATTCTCAAGTGAGAGCCAAGGTATCTTCCCACTGGAAGCATTTCCCAGTGATGTGTGGAGCCTGGAGGTGCTAGAGTAGAAAGGAGAACTATCAGCCAATTGCTGCCTCCAAGATTCTGTCCAGGACTCCACAGGGATGACAGAGGAAGCAGAGAAGATCAGACCTTAAAACATATATAGGCTTTAGAATTCTTGATTTTAACACTGCCTTGGTATCAAGGGGGTTCCATTTGAGACATGATGGGGCCCACTGCAGTCTCCTATTCTCAATCTCAGCCCTTCTGCTGGCAGCTAAAAAGTACTTACTCAAAAGCTAACTGCCTAGGGCTGGAGAGAAAGTACAGGATGTGATGTGGTTGGCCTCTTTTGGCCCCTGCACTACATATGGTGACCAGGCACTGCCAGGAGTGACAGCTGAGCATCAATGGGTGAGGCTCAAAAAGAGAAACAAAAATAATCAGTTAGAAATAAAAGCTAGGGGCCGGAGCAGTGGCGCAAGCAGTAAGGCCTTGCATTCACTAGCCTAGGACAGACCACGGTTCAATCCCCCAGCATCCTAAGGTCCCCCAAGCCAGGAGCGATTTCTGAGCACATAGCCAGGAGTAACCCCTGAGTGTCACCGTGTGTGGTACAAAAACAAAAATAAAAAAAGAAATAAAAGCTAGAGAGCTATTTCTGTATCCTAAAACTGTGTCCTAAAAGACATAGTGAGGTCATAACCTCCAATCCCCGTGGACCTTATTTAAAATAGGCCATCGCTGATGCAATCAAGTTCAGAAATCAAAGGGGCTTGTAAAAGAAGGCAACCACAAGGCAACAGAAGCAGAGACTAGGGTGACACAGTGTGTTGGTGACACACCAAGGATCACTGGTCATAGCCGGAAGCAGAAAAGCATGACAGTCTTCCTTGCAGCCACCAGAAGGAGTGTGATCCTGCTGGTGCCTCGTTTTGGAACTGCTAGCTTTGGGACAGCAACAATATATATATATATATAGTATTAAGCTGCTGGGTTTGTGCTTCTTGGAAATGATTAAAATCCCTAAATCCTAGGGTCTGGCCTTCACTTTGTAATTGGAGGACCAAATTCAAGGCAGATGAAATCCTTGTCTCAGACTCACTATACCTGCTAAAGCCAACAGGTCCAGCGTTGTCCTATACGCTCACATACACACCACCTGCCCAAGATAGCAGCATTGCTAAGCCATGACTGGTGCTGAGATAACCAGAGTAAACTCAAGCACTCAATACAATCCTGGTCTATCCTGAGACAAACACATCCTACAGGAGTAGGTGAAAGTAATGTGCTTTTTAAGGGTCAATCCTGAAGCTGCTCTAATTTATTATAAGCAAAAGAAAATTTGCCTTAGCTATTATTTATAACAACTTTCATGTAACCCCAAGTGATGCTGTTGTACAATGGCATGGAAATTGAAAATTGTGCCTCTGGGACCAGAAAGATAGCATGGAGGTAAGGCGTTTGTCATGCATGCAGAAGGTCAGTTGTTCAAATCCCGGCATCCCATATGGTTCCCTGAGCCTGCCAAGAGCAATTTCTGAGCATAGAGCCAGGAGTAACCCCTGAGCACTACCAGGTGTGACCCAAAAACCAAAAAAAAAAAAAAAGAAAAGAAAATTGTCCCTCTGACCAACCCACCAAGTGCTCAGACATGGCCTGGCACCTATGGAAAGGCACAGTATTCTGGACTCACACAGGGATCAATGAGAGGAGGGAATGGTGACAGGGGAAGGTAGGGAAAGGAAGGCAAAGGAAGATCATCATCCATGCAGCTAAACAAGAAGGTAGTTAAAAAGTGCAGGTTAGGGCCAGCTCAGGAGCGTATTTCCACCCTCTGGAGCAGGGATCCTCAAACTTTTTAAACAGGGGCCCAGTTCAATGTCCCTCAGACCATTGGAGGGCCAGACTATAGTAAAAACAAAAATTGGGGGTCGGGCGGTGGCGCTGGAGGTAAGGTGCCCGCCTTGCCTGCGCTAGCCTAGGACAGACGGCGGTTCGATCCCCCGGTTTCCCAAATGGTCCCCCAGTCAGGAGCAACTTCTGAGCACATAGCCAGGAGTAACCCCTGAGCGTCACTGGGTGTGGCCCAAAAACAAACAAACAAAAAAAAACAAACAAAAAAATTACGAACAAATTCCTATGCACACTGCATACATCTTATTTTGATGTGAAGAAACAAAACGGGAACAAATACAATATGTGGCCCGCGGGCCGTAGTTTGAGGACCACTGTGGAGCCTCTCAACACTCTCTCCTGACAGTCTCACACTGAGCTTTCCCACTCTGGAATCCTGTCTCTAGAAGCACAGAGAAGCTGAAGAGGCTGATAGAGGCTCTAACTAGCTTTAGTCAAATGTAATTCTCCAACAAAATGAACAAGGTGGGTTGGAGCATAAGCTGAGGATTTGGGGGAATGATTTAAATGAATACGGCTGTCCGTAGGGGATCTGAACAGACAGTCGAGGAGAATCCCACTTCAGTACACAATGTCTAGAGTCTTCAGTGTCCCCTCAGACAGTTCTGTCTCTCACCCTATGTGATCACAACAGCCATTATCTCATCCACAGCAAGCGTCTTTGCAGGATATGCCCAAAGCAAGGAAGCAAAAAGTAAGGTTCCAGGTGTGGCTCTAGCTACCCCCCAGCCACACCACCCAAGAGACCCTGGCTCAGTTCCCTGACCTCTCTATGACCCCATCCTTTCTCTGCAAAAAAAAAAAAATCTGAGAAATTAAATACAAGGAATTAAATGTAGGAACGACAGAAAGTCCTTTACAAAGGCAGTTAACTGTTATATAACCGTCATCTCTTATTAATATAACTCATAAAAACAGTGATCTAATCTCCCAGGAGAAAGAGAGAAACAAGCATCCAGGGTGCTTAACTGTCTTTGAAAACACTTCTGGACCCATAAATAAGCCCCAGTTCTAACCCTGGGATCTACTCTCAGGGTCAGAAACAATAGTTAATATCAACTAGAAATAGCTGGGGCTATTTCCACAGAGGGGAGGTGTTTGCCTTGCATGTGGCCAATCCAAGTTCAATGCCTGGTCCCCTGAGCCCACCTGAGCACTGCCAGTGTGGCAAAAGAAAAATAAATAAATAAAAGCAACAGGAAATAGCTGTTCTGCCATCTCAGGGTAGAGCTAAGTCATCCCTGCAGAATTCTTCAAACTTCACACCCTGTTGTCTGCATCACCAACCAGCTCTCCAGTTACCCTCCCAGGCTCCATCCACTCCAATTTCTCCTGTTTTCCAATTAACAAAGTGAAAGAAATATAAACCACTGGGTTCTGCAAAGAATTTCCCAAGAAAATCAAACCAAAAGGAATAAGGAACGTTCAGAAGCCCCAAAAGGTAAGAATCATCTGAGTGTCTACTGATGCTAGATGAATAATCAAGTATCCTATGCACACAATGAAACATAATTCAACCTTTAAAAGGAACTAAGTATTGACCCATGCTACAAGGCATATGAACCTCATAACTTCATACAATGCTCAATGAAAGGCCACATATAGCATGATCCCATTTGCCTGAAATGTCCAAATATGCACATCCATAAAGAAGAGAGTAGACTGTAAAGGGCTTGGGGTCAGAAGGGTACATACATGAGTATATACATGAGTACATACATGACTGCTAATGGGTTTGGGTTTCTTTTTGATATGAGAAAACTGTAACAGAACACATATTGGTAAGAGCTGCACAACATTGTGAACATATTAAAAACTACTCAAAGAGGGGCAGGGGGATAAAAAAGAAGGGCTGCAGGATAATGGGAAAGGTCATGACTTACATGCAACTAAGCTGGGTTTGATCCTTAGCCTCACATACAGTCCCCAGAACTGTCAGGTGTGATCCCTAGACACAGAGGCAGGAAAAAAACTCTGACCACCACTATTGAGTATGACCCCAGAACAAAACAAACAAAAAAACCACCAGCCTCAGGTAAGGCACATGGCTCCAAGCCCCCAAAAGGGACAGATGTGAAGGTGAAGGCAGTAATATCTATACTGTGCCAGGGCCAAAGTAGAAGGTAGATGAGGAGGTAAAGAGAGCTCAGAGCACATCTCTGAGCAGAGGAAAGGCCTCCTTGTGAAGAAGGATATTGGTCACCTAATAGTACTGACTCTGGTATTCCACACACCTGAACACATGCCAATACATCCTGAAAATGTGGAGATCAAGTGTGAAGGTCAGTACAGAAACTCTGTGAGGAGATCAAATGTGAAGACCCAGTGTGAATGCCAATGTGGAGACCCAGTGTAAAGGCCAGTCTAGAGATACAGTATAAAGATCCAGTGTAAAGGTCAGTATGGAGATACAGTGTGGAGACCCATTGTGGAGATCCAGTATGGAGGTCCAGTGTAGTGACTCAATATGGAGACCTAACCATGGCTCTAGGATGGGAATAACTGAACCTCGGAAATGATGGAGGACTAACCCACACATATGGGAAGACTGGCACACTCTTGGAAAAATGAGACTTTACTGAAAATTTTACAATTAACATTGTACAGTTCACAGAATAAGCAGCAGACACTGAGAGGTTTGGTCTGGGCAGAAGGCAACAGAGACTGGCCATTCAAGAGCTGGGTCTTAATCACAAACTCTCTAGCTTCAATTACATGATTCCTTCCTCTAACATTGAGAAAGTCAGGTCTACCTAGTTCCTAGCATCTGAAGAGAAGACACTGGCTGGAACTTTCTCATATCCTTTAAGTTCCTGGAGTCTAAGGGTAGGCTATGTATCTAGTGGGTGTGATGTGTATATTTTTTACAAGCTTCTGAGAAGACAGTTCAGGTGAGGGAAATGAAAATGCAAAAACCATCCTGAAGTCACAATGCTCCCATGAGAAAGATCATTGCCAAATGTTAATTGTTCAAGTTAAAACAGATATAAAAATACCTGGGGACACTAAGAAAAGAGGGTCAAAATGCTTTGGGAGATCAAAGTGTCACAAAGGAAGTAACAGTTGAACTAGACATACACAGCAAAAGCCAGAATGAGCTTAGGAGAAAAGAAAAGGAAGAGCTGAGAAGCAGAGGCCTGAAGGAGTAAAAGCAAAGAGCCCAAGGATGGATGCTCTGTGTTCCCATGGCAGAGAAGTCTGATCCCTGGCACTTAGCAGGTCCTCAAAAAAGGAAAAATGACATCTATTACTCTGTTCACTGCTGGCATATTAGCAATCCTAGATCACAGAATCACAATTAAAATAAGCATTAACTGGGGCCTGAGCAATAGCATAGCAGTAGGGCATTTGCCTTGCATGCGGACAACCCAGGACAGACCTGGATTCAATCCTCGGCATCCCATATGGTCCCCTGAACCTGCCAGGAGCGATTTCTGAGTGCAGAGCCAGAAATAACCCCTGAACACTACCGGTATGACCCCCAATCGAAAAAAAAAAAAAAAACGGAAAAAAATAACCATTTCTCCTAACTTTCTCCTAACATTCAGTGGGAATGTCTGTCTCCTAAGAGGAAATTGTGACTACTTTAGTGCCAAAATATTTCACCTGTGCTACACATAAGTTAAGGATGCACTAAACTGCAAAGTGGACTGAAATTGGCTGTAAGCCTCCTACTACATTCCAATCTCTTTAAATCTATAGGTGCTTATTTTTATGTTTTGTTTTGTTTCTCTTTGTTTAGGGGCTACACCCATCAATGTTCAAGGTTACTCCCAGCTCTGCGCTCAGAAAATTGTTATTAATCTTCCTTATATGTTCTTTGTAGTTCAGAAATGTTAAATCTTTTTAAAATCAGTACAATTCTGAGCCTTCAATTTGACTAAACAATTTGGAGGAGCTTTAGAGCCTATTAAAGTTTGAAATATCATGGAATTATTCTACATAAAAAAATTGCAAATACCACTTGTAGTAGTAATTTGAAAAATTATCTGTATTATACTTGAGGGCTGCCAAACATCTTAGTTATGACCTTATGGATTTAAATTTGGCATGCTAAAAAGTTTCAAATTAACATAGCTAAGTTTTTTTGAACAATACTATAACCTCTATTCAAAATGTAACTAAAAATATAAAACCAAAATGATTAGCTAGAGTGGAAATCGAACAGTGCTTCTGAATACACAAATGAAAAGAAAGGAAAAGCATAGCTCCACATCATCTGCAGTGATCCATAACATCGATCTCCTTTTTTTTTTTACACCAGTTCCACCACCAGTGTGACTTTCCTTTCACCAGTGTCCCCAGTTCCCCACCTACCACCATAGGCTGCCTCCATGCAGGCACAAACAAATTTACTTCATATTGTTTGTTTCATTACAAAGGCAAACGGAATTATCAAAACTTAGATCAACAGTGTTAATTTGAAATGATTGATATATTTCTCCATAGCGTTACTAAAGTCAATGTCTAGTTGTCTAAGGATTTACTGGGCTGTTGTTGATGCTAGCTGAGCCTTCTCTGTTACTGTTTAGACTCAGTGAAGTTGGTAAATTACAATGTAATTTTCCCATCAGATTTTTAGTGGTCCTACTAGGCAGACATTGCTATAAAATATTGAGGTGTTGCATGATCACATGATAGGATTACTAGATATGAAATGAATTTGGTGGCTTAGGTGATAAGGTTAAGTCATGAAACTGGGCCATTCTGTCTGAGGGTGGAGGGTTTGGTTCTGGTCTGCTGTAGTTCATGCAGAGAGGAAAATCTGCTGCCTCCCTCCTTTCTAAGAATACCTTGAAAGTGTCATATAGGCACAGACCAGGGAAGCATTGGTAGCTATTATTTTCTTTTGGAACTTGGTGGAGGAGCTGGGCCTTCTCCTACCAAAAAGATGGTAACTGTGGCATGGGCTGCTGTGTTTACCAGTGGTATGACTGGGTGGATGTGAGGGGGTTTAGCCCAATCCCATTTCCAAAAAAACATCCCAGAGTTTTCACCCCTATAGTTTGACTTCACCTGAGAGGATTTAGATCCTCGTATTATTTTATATGAGCTGCGCCATTTCTGTCAGAGGGTGGAGGGTGTGGTACTGAGATGCTGTAGTTCATGTCCTGTCTATCTCTTTTAATACTAACAACAACCCTTTGTAGTAAATAGTGTTATACACATTTTAGAGATGGGAAACTGAGACCCAAAGAGGTTTAATAACTTGTGGTAATCTAGGAGAGAGAAAGAGGCTGCTGAAGAACCACACCCCCACCTCAGTTCCCTCAATGCTAGTGTTTGAGGTGATCTGGGGTGGCCTTTGCTGACTGTGATCATCACTTCCTGACCTTCACAGTAATCCTCTCTCTGGTAGGCTGCTCTTATTTTCCTCCCATGGCAGAGTCAAGTACATCTAACATTAATTCATTCAAGTTGTAAAAATGAAGCAAGTTCAAGGAAGCAATGAAATAACTACTATCTCAGCAGTGCCCAGGCACACCATTAAAGGAAGTGTTTGGTGACTGAGGTTTAGGAAACAGTTATAGAGCAATCTCAAATGCTACTTATAGGAAAAGAGGAGCAGCCAGTTTCAGAGGTAGATACAGATAAACTATACAGCTCTGTTGGAAGTTTCAGATAACAGAGAAGATCAAGCAACTACAAGGAGAGGAAATGCAAGGAGGAGTGGTAGGGGAAGGCTATACAGGCTTAAGGTCAATAGACATAAAATAAAAGGGTCAGAGATTTAGGACATCTCATAGACAAAATTAAGACAGCAGGTGGCTAATGGTGAAAGAGCAACAAGAAAAACTTGGTGTCAGAAAACTGAATGAATGAGATGTCAACCCCAACATAGAATGAGGAATGGAATTGGGTTTGCAAAATGCAGTGTACATCCTAGACATGCTGTGAACATTTAGACCCTGTAAGCCTGGGGCCCCTGATGTATCCAGGTGGGATCAGAAAAGAACAAGAGGCTGGAGCAATAGTACAGCAGATTGGTCATTTGTCTTGCAAGCAGCCAGCCTGGGATCCCCATATGATCCCCTTGTACTGCCAGGAATGATCTCTGAGCACAGCCAGGACTAAACCCTAAACTTAGTCCTCACTACCAGGTAAAGAGAAAGAAAAAAAAGGAGAAGAAAGGAAAGGAAGAGGAGAAGGAGGAAAATAGTCACCTAAACAGAAGCAGAGGTTGTTGCTGAGGCCATGGGACAGAAAGTATGGGAAAGGCTGAGGAAAGAGAGATGAGAGGGACGGTGTGGAGGCCTGAAGAAGGTGGTAGAAGGCCATCCCACAAACCAAGAGCTTCATTTCCCAAGGACTGAGGAAATCACCTGAGCATCAACCACGCTGAATCACCTGGAAATTGCAGAGTGAGCAGCTTCTCTCACCCGTCAGCACTTCTGCAGGCATTACTAGGCCTCAGTTGCAGAAGCTACATCATGGTCAAAGCCAAGGCGGCCAGCTCACAAGGTCATGGCCTCAGACGGCATCAGAATCAAAATCATAAAGTATGATGTTATATAGGTGCACCAGCCTGTAGAGATGGAATGGAGGACTGAAGTCAGCCTATCGCACACATGGGTGCTTAGTTTATGATTCAGTTTAGATGCATGAGGTGCATCATAATAAGAAATAAATTTTATGTAATTCCTTACTCCCTTAGGGAATGCAGCATGAAAGAGAGGAAGAAAAGAGAAAGAGAGAAAGAGAGAGCAATGTACAGTTTTAAGCCTATTAAGACTTCCAAAGGGCCCGGAGAGGATAGCACTGTGGTATTTGCCTTGCAAGCAGCCGATCCAGGACCTAAGGTTGTTGGTTCGAATCCCGGTGTCCCATATGGTCCCCCGTGTCTGCCAGGAGCTATTTCTGAGCAGATAGCCAGGAATAACCCCTGAGCATTGCCGGGTGTGGCCCAAAAACAAAACAAAACAAAAGAAAAAACCAAAAACAAAAACAAAACAGAAAGACTTCCAAGAAGAGGGGTTGGAGTGGTGGCACAGAGCGGTAAGGCATCTGCCTTGATGGCACTAGCCTAGGATGGACCATGGTTCGATCACCTGGAGTCCCATCTGGTCCCCCAAGCCAGGAGCGATTTCTGAGTGCACAGCCAGGAGTAACCCCTGAGCATCACTGAGAGAGACCCAAAAATACAAAAAAAAAAGGGGGGGGCGGAGAGATAGCATGGAGGTAAGACGTTTGCCTTTCATGCAGAAGGTCGGTGGTTCAAATCCCAGATTCCCATATGGTCCCCTGAGCCTGCCAGGAGCGATTTCTGAGCATAGAGCCAGAAGTGACCCCTGAATCATGCTGGGTGTGACCCAAAAACCAAAAAACAAACAAACAAACAGTTCTAAGAAGAATACAGATGATCCATAACATCTAGTTTGCTTCTTCTGACATCCCTTAAAAATACTAGTTAATTTCTGGGCCCGGAGAGATAGCAGAGCGGTGTTTGCCTTGCAAGCAGCCGATCCAGGACCAAAGGTAGTTGGTTCGAATCCCGGTGTCCCATATGGTCCCCCGTGCCTGCCAGGAGCTATTTCTGAGCAGACAGCCAGGAGTAACCCCTGAGCACAGCCGGGTGTGGCCCAAAAACAAAAACAAAACAAAAAAAAATACTAGTTAATTTCAAGCTTGCAAAAGTATGAATTGGGGCCCAGAGAGATAGCACAGCGGTGTTTGCCTTGCAAGCAGCTGATCCAGAACCTAAGGTGGTTGGTTCGAATCCCGGTGTCCCATATGGTCCCCCTTGCCTGCAGGAGAGATTTCTGAGCAGGTAGCCAGGAGTAATCCCTGAGCACCGCTGGG
>PVKC010049533.1:0-10685 GCA_004027635.1 Crocidura indochinensis | reverse complement strand
AAAGAAAGAAATGCTCCACATCACTAATTATCAGGGAGATGCAAATCAAACCAACTCACACCACAGAGACTGGCATACATCACACACACACACAAAAAAAAAAAAGATCAGTGCTGGCGGGGATGTGAGGAGAAAGGAACTCTCATTTACTGCTGGTGGTAATGCTGTTTAGTCCAGTCTTTATAGAAAACAATATATAAATTCCTCAAAAGACTGGAAATTGAGGGGCCGGAGTGATAGCCCAGTGGTAGGGTGTTTGCCTTACATATAGCTGACCCAGGATGGACCTGGGTTCAATCCCAGCATCCCATATGGTCCCCCAAGCCAGGAGCAATTTCTGAGCACATAGCCAGGGGTAATTCCTGAGGGTCACTGGGTGTACCCCCCCCCAAAAAAAAAGAAAGAAAAACTGTAAAAAAAAAAAAAAAAGGTTGGAAATTGAGCTCCCCTATGATCCAGCTATCCCACTCCTAGGGATATACCCTAGGAATACAAAAATGCCCTCTGCGTGCCTCTGTTCATTGTAGCTTTATTTACAATAGCCAGATCTGGAAACAACCCAGATGCTCAACAACAAATGAATGGCTAAAGAAACTGTGATACATAGACACAATAAAATACTATGCAGCCTTCAGGAGAGACGAAGTCATGAAATTTTTCCATACATGTATGGACATGGAAACTATTATGCTGAGTGAAATAAGTCAGAGGGAGAGAGATAGACACAGAATAGCCTCACTCATCTGTGGAATTTAAGAAAAATAAAAGATAGTATGGTAATAATACCTAGAGACAATAGAAATGAGGCTTGATATAAAGCTTACCACAAAGATTGGTGAGTGCAGTTAGAGAAATAACTACACCAACAACTATCATGATAATGGTTGTGAGTGAGAAAAATAGAATGCCTTTCTCGAAAATAGGCAGGGGGTTTGGGGGAGTGAGATGGGAGACATTGGTGGTGGGAAGGTTACACTGGTGAAGAGAAGTGTAATTTTGTATGACTGAAACCCAACTATAAACATATTTGTGATCATGGTGCTTAAATAAATATATTAGTAAACTAAATTAAAATAAAAAACACCCCCCAAATAACCCCCAAAATCTCATTTACAGAGTTAGGGAAGTATGTCGCACTGATTTCTAGCTTCTAGGCTAGCAAAAATCACTGAATGTTGAATTCTTCAACATTTCTTCAAGACAGATGCTACAATACACACCAAAAAGAGAGGACATTCTCTTGCTTGGTGGATATTCTACTGTTTGAAGATCTTCCCATAATCTAAAGTAAAAAAAGTTTAAGTGACCTTTTGATTGGCTTTAGAGCCAAAGCCTCTGAGTTTTTGTAGAATTTTAGTGAATGGCAAAAGACTTATTGGAATAAATATATTACAACTCTTTGCTGTGTGTATATGTGTGTGCATTTTTGCATATGTGTGTGTGCAGATTATGAGTATGATGAATAAATTATTCTCTAACTGAGCACATATTCTGAGCAATTAGGCCAAGTGCCAAAACTTTCAATGCTCAAATACCAAATGCCTGCAGGGAGGGTTCTGTTACAGGACTTAGTAACCAACCCCTGGATCACTTACCAGAGGGTGGCACTCCAGGCTTCCTGATAGCAGTGCCAGGCTGGCTGGGACCCAGTAGCTGCCACTCTGCCTTTGCTGGCTTCTAGTTACTTTCCACATTGCCGCCTCTGTTCCCATCCTTTTGCCCATCTGCCCTCCATCTGTTTGCCACTTGAGTGGAGGCTGGGCACACTTGGGGGCTCCTTACAAGTTGAATTTTGACACCAAATGACACATTGCATTCACCTTTTTGGCACCTGTCCTCCTCCCTCAGTCCCTTTCAGCTTGGCACTTTGAAGGGAGAAGGTTGCCAATTCTTGTTTCATAATATTTCAGGGGCTCTATTCAGGGGCTGTTAGATGATTCTGGCACTCAAGGAAATTGCCATAGACTGGGGGCTAGGGGGTGGGGTAAGGAAGTCCACCCCAGGGATTAGGCTCATCCAAGCACCCTTGGCCTGCAGCCAGAAAAACCTGGTGGAACAAGAGTGGCCTTTGTAATTCCAATATTTCATCAAGATGAATTGAAATCTGGTTCTGTAGCTTTCCCACTCTACTCTGTCCCACAGCCACCCGTCTTCTCCAGACCGCACCTCCATAAATAAAAGTGAAAAAAAAAAAAACAGAGCAGTGGCCATCTTAACAATTTGATTTTTATCCAGAACTGAGGCTCTTTATTTATTAGAGCTTGGCATTTGGTCCAAGAATTCTCTAATTCTTTCTGTGGGAACTTGAATCAGCACCCCTTTCCCAAGGCTCACAGAAGCAGCAGATGGGAATCTTGGCAAGTCTAGAAGTCCAAGCCTTGGACAGGTTGAGAGTTCTATTTGCCAGGCTGGATTGCATATAATTAAAATTCTTACCTTCCTCCCTTATTTTGCACTTCTGAACTTAGCGATGGAATCAAGAGAGTATTTAATCATGCATAACAATAAATATATCCTGTAATCTATATGCATTTTGACAATATATCTACATTTGAATTCAAGGTCTGTGGGCAGAGGTGAGCCTGCTAGGCAGGTAGAAGTAAGTCCTAGATCTCCTGTATGACTTGACTCTCCTTGTTTTAAGCAGAGTGGGCACAACTGGGGAACTTGGTACCAGTTAGGACTGAAAAATCACAGCCCTCTTCTTCCTTTTCTTCTACTCTTTCCTGCCTTTATTCCCTTGCCTAAGCTGTGCCTTCCATTTCAACATGCCTGAATACAGATTCTGAAACAGGTTTCAGGTCTTGTTCATGATACTCACACCAGATTGTTCATGTTTATCTGCTTTCTAATACTGAAAAGAAAATAGCTCATTAGTCTTAACATTTTAATGTATGAGGATTCTGAGAAGAAAAAAATACACTTCACTCCTTTCAGATAATGTGGTGCTAGTTAGCAGGTGGAGTGACTGCTAGACACTTGAAGAAAGGGTGAGACTGCTGCACTGGGGCTCCTGAGGTCACAATAGCTGGAGGTTATTGTCAGAGCTCATGGCTTTGTAGCTTAGAAGTATCTCACAGGAGGGAAGGAATGGGATGCTCTTCCTTTCAGAGTTTTGATGCGGAAGGCAGGTGGATCAGGCTGAACTGAGAGGAATAGGAAGGCCTGGAACCACTGCATACTTGTGTCTGAGACTCATTTGCCTACATTCACCCAGGGACAATTTTCAGAATCAAAAACCACCCAGGGTAGGAGAGGGACAGGTCACTTGAGTGATTTCCTGGAAACTGAGCAACAAATTACCCATGTCCTTTTACTGACTCTGCTGTTCTTTTGTCACCAGGTAAGCAGCCCCAGCACTGAATTCTGCCACGAAGTCCTCAGGGTGTGGAAAGGGAAAACTAGACTGATCCAGCAGACTAAACTATGCTGACAGCAAATGGACAGAAAAGGTCTTTAGGAGACAACACTTGAGTCTTCTCTTTCCAAAACGGAGTGTCCCTAGCTAGGATGGTGACCTGGTCATCACAACAATCTTGAGTCATCACTGTCTGAAAGTCGTCACATCTGTGAGTGGCAGCAGCCAATCAGAAGCCTCTGTTCCCCGTGTCCCCTGCCATCCAGGCACTCTAGTTTATACAGCTCCAGTCCACGTTGGCTGTGGCATTTTCTTGCAATTTAGCAAATGAGTCGAAGTCTCTGTGCTTCACACTCCTGCACAATGAGATTTAGTAACTGACTTTAATGAGGCAATTATATTTTAGCTCCATTATGTGCAATTATGCACTCCCTTAAATTGCCTCAGCTGGAATGCCAGTGTTGCTGTCTCACTGGCACTTACTTGCAGGCCCTGGGGGCAGCTGGCACCCCAGCACCCCAACACTCTGTTTTGGCTCTTTCCCATAAGTGACTTATACAGCCATCAGGCAGGGACAGTGGCAATTTGCAGCCCACATAGTGGAGCTCTTGACTGCTGTGTGGGTGGCCTAGGTCTTTGCTTGTCTGTGTTTGCAGTGTTTTTCAACAAGGCCTCAGAGCTCCAGAGTGCCCTCTGGCTTGGAAGGCCAGAGAAGTAAATATGAATAGTAAAAGCCTTGGTCTGGCGGTCTTTTCTTCTAATTCGTTTTGGGTGAGTTGCGGTGGAGAAGGACTCTCCAGTATAATCTTCCCACTTTATCAGTTAAATACCAGTTAGAAAGTGAGAAGGACCTATAAATAGTGGTGGAATCCCCCTGGCAACTGTGTAGTTTTACTTTATATCAATTAATATCAGATTTAAGGCTTTTAGCACTACTCGAAGTATAATAAATGCATAAATTAAAATGAAAGGCTAAAAGAAGATTTTTTTTTTTATTATAAGATACTTATTGGGTTCACAGTAATGGAGCTTTTTGGTAGCCATCAAGCAGATTTAAACTGTTACCCATGGGCTTAAAAACCTACCTTCACTAGAATGTTTCCAAAGATTTATTATCTACTTGGAGGTGCTCTCTGATGGAGCCATTTCTCTGCTTTCGTCCAGATCTTTGCTAGATTTTAAACAAGCTTTACCACATAAATTGCTATCAGCCAATACTTCTTCTTAATACGTTTTTCTCACTTTAAGGTTTACTAGATAGTTTTATTGGATAAATAAATAAAAATATCCTTTACATATATCAATTTACAATTTTTCCCTTTAATGGAGTATTAAAATCTCATCTTTGTAGCTGTGTAGCATTGTGGTTCATTCATTTTCACTGTGTCCCACTACGATACAAGTTTTTGTAGCCATCATCTTGTTAAATGGACTTTTGTTCTCATTTGTTTAACTTTTTGCTATTATTATTATTATTATTATTATTATTATTAATTTTTTAGACCATATCATCTGTGCCCATGGCTCTTGGTTCTGTGTTCAGGAACTACTGCTGGAGGGCTTGGAGTACAATACCATATGGGATGTTGGGGATCAAATTAGTTAGGCCATGTGCAAAGCATGTACCTATATCCTGTACTATCATTCTAACTCTTAGGTTTAACTTTTTGTTTTGCATTATGAGTTATCCTTACATGATTTTCCTTGTACAAATGCTAGTAGAAATGTATCAGAAATTCTTGATTTTGAGGGAGAATTTCTGAAGCACTAGGGAATGAGAATGTTCAAAATATAGCAGAATCTCGGGGTGGAGGAAGGACAACACTGGTGGTGGAAATACCCCTCATTCATTCTTACTACATACCTTAAATATTACTTTGAAAGATTTGTAATTCACTTTGGCCACAACAAAAATAATAAAAAAAAATAGCAGGGTCTTAAATTGTTTTCCAAAACGGTAGAAATAGAACCAACTTTCTATTTGTAGATAATATAAATTTGTAATTTCCAGACTCTTCCAAGGTCATATGCTCACAGTGAGATAATGACTGAGCATTCTTTGGATATCAATTTCAGATTTGACTGTAAAACCTTAGACAAAATTTTTCTCTCCTTAAGCCTCCGTTTTTATCATCTGTCAAGTGGAATTGAGCCACTGCAATATAATATAGTCTTGTTATAAGAACTAAAATGATCTAGGTAAAACCTTTTTAGCACAGAGTGGTAGGCACACAATATTGTCCAATGACATTATAATTGTTTTATTTTCAATTCAAAACTAAGCATAAGGAAATATTTGAGTATATTTGCTAGTATCCAGTCATCATGTTGACAAACTTCTCACCTTATAAAAAGGCAGCAACTTAGGACTCTAGTGTTTGTCAATCAACATTACTTGGAATTGTTAGAACTTTTGCTGTTTATTAAAATTTATAATTTAAATCTTTCTTTTATACAAAGCTAGATATAAGTAAGATATAGGAAGGTACATTCAGTTTTTGGTTTGTATCAGAAGTAATATTTTGGTAGCTTGTCTGATTCATACTCACTCCTACATAATGACTGATATATCTTCATTGCTTTTTCTCTTTGAGCTACCAGTGGAAAATCAGTGTCATCAGAGCTTCATGGGCCAGCAGAAGCAGCTCAGTACACCTTAGGTGGATGGAGCTTTGAACTTGAAGTTAGTGTGCTATCAAGAGCAGCAAGCATTCATATTTACAAAGCCTTCTCATATTACCCCTTCATTTGCCTTCCTAGTAAGGTTGTGAGTTAAATGCTATTTCTCTTCTCACACACACATCATAGAGTTTGTTGTGATTATTTCCCATAAGGACAACATTAAGTTTTGATAAGCTATGAGTGGGTGAATTAATACAGTAAATTTATATAATTCTACAGCCGCCCAGTTATAATCATACTGCTGGAAAGTACCCAATGAGCATGCAATAAGAGCTTCAACATGTGCTTTTGGAAGTCACCAGTAAAAAGTATGCAAAGTTAATTTTTCTAAAAATGCTGTTATTCATATTAGTCATAGAAAATGACTTAACCATGAATATGTAAGGTCACAGGTTCAGTATTGGGCGATTGTAAAATTTAATGTGCCCAATAAGTTTGGGATATTTAACAGGGCAACGTGCAATGGGAATGATCCAATTAGTATCTAGAATAAGAAGTAAAGTCCTGCTCTCGGTCACTTTAATTTCCCCATTGTGTGATGACGATCAGATTTAAAGCACAAATAGTGCTTACATAAAATATAAAATAAAATTAGTTTTGGTGGTAGAAAATGTTGTGGTAAGAAAAGATTATAGTAGAACTAGTATTGATATATATATATATATATATATATAAGTTTCTGTTTCACTCAACAGAGGAGATTGGCTGGCTACTTCTATTAGGGGGGGAAGAAGTCATATTATTTTCTTTTCAGGGGAGAGCACGAAGGCAGTCTTTCACCACCACAAATTATGCAGTCGAGTTTCCCACATTTGGGGAAATCGCGGGGTCAGCACATTTGGAGTACAGTGGATAAACTTCATGATTATGGTATCTCCCCTTCCAGGTAAGTATGAAGAAGTCATATTGTTAGTGTTAGAAGAGGTATGATAAGGAGTCAGAGAAAAAAAAATTGGAGAAAAAATTCAGGACCTTACCAAGAAATTGATTAAAGAGGGCAGTATTTAATTTAATTAGCAGTATTTAACAATTGTGTTGATTCACACTTTCTTGTTATTAGATAATCATGTGAGTTGAATTATAAAGTGATAAGAAAATACTTTTTAAATTTGAGACTGAGATATTTTGTATGTAGTTAACTCCATGTATGTTTGATACTATTACTATTTAAAAAAGCCCAATGGTCACTTTGTAGGCTGTGAGCACAAGTAAGATAATTCATAGTATATTAGCTAGAATGAGAATCATAATTGTACCTATGCTTAAAGAGTGATAGTATCATGCTTTCTGGACATCAAAGGGATGATCAGAGATGTGACCAATACTAAAAGAGCTATTACAAATACTAGTCACATATTTAAATGAACTAAAGGCATATATATGATAATTATGAAATAAGTCAAATTTAATGGGTCTATATTATTTGTTTTAAACTCATTATTGTATTCAGTTCATTCAAGTCCTTTTTTATTCACACAAAAGTTAGGCTATTGGGGCCGGAGAGATAGCACAGAGGTAAAGCGTTTGCCTTGCATGCAGAAGTCGATGGTTCGAATCCCGGCATCCCATATGGTCCCCTGTCCCCAAGCCTACCAGAAGCGATTTTTGAGCATAGAGTCAAGAGTAATCCTTGAGCGCCACCAGGTGTGACCCAAAAACCAAAAATAAAAAATTTAAGCTATTGATAGTACTGAAATTAGGGTAAGAACTATAGTGATAATGATATATTAAGTTTTTCTGTTTTAGAAACTCACAATAGTACCAGTAGTACTGCAATTTCTAGATTAAAATAATAGGAATGTAATGTTCACCAAAATATTGTATAGAGAAAGACAGACATGCAGATTCTGGGGTGTCAAAATCAGATTAATATGTGCATTGCTATTCTACACAGCTCTTCAGTGATAATTAAAACAAACCCAACTCTCTCAGAAAACACTGCCTCTAGTCTCAATTTTACATATAAATACTCCAAGAGAGACAATTGGAGGATTTGTCTCACATGAGTACAAAAGCTTAACTGAAGCCTCCCTAATCTCACTAGATCTATGCTTTGTACTCCCTCAACCTCTGCCTCATTCTGGTTTGCCATTTTATGCTCCATAGTATTCATTTACTTGTTTTTTCTTTCTATGTTATCTATTATCAACCACTGGAGTGTAATAAAAAAAAAGCAAAAGAAAGTCATTTGTGTCTTCTAAGGTGGCTCCAGCCTTTAGTCTGAATGCAGAACAAAATTCACTATCAAATTAACTTTAAGAGAAACGGTTCAAGCATTAATTGGGAAGGGCTTATTCATAAGAAAAAGGGCTTAAGATTAGGGGCTTTCCCAGTCAAGTTTTAATTGCTGAAACATTTGGAACAACTGAAGCATGTGGTTACAGCTCTCTTTATAGTGAGGAGGCTCCTTTACACACGCTTCTATTGCCTTTATTGTCTGCTCTTGTTTCTCAGGACCTTATTTGATAATATTAAATTTTTTAGTGTTCACTTTCACTGAAAGAATGCATTTTTCAGGGTTCCAGCTTGTAATGCTTCTCATTAACTGCTCCCAAGGTCGTAGTTGAGACATCTCCAGTGGAAGAGACAGAATATAATGCACTAATGCCACGTGGGGTCACTCCAGACAAGGGTTATGGGAGAGAACCACCTTCCCTTATCACTCAGTAGGAGTGAAATCCAGTTGTTTTCCTGGTTCATTTCCAGCAGTGGAGAAAGATTATTGCCCTGTTCAAGTTCTTCTTTCAGTATTTGCCAGCTTTTTTTGGACAAAAGACTTCATGATCTTGATTTAGGTAGATCAGCCAAGGTGTGCTTTGAGGGAGGTCGTTAACTCAGGTTGAGCATTGCAGATTGTTGTGATTTCAGTGACCCTAACTGGGCTGCTCCTGTGGAGAGTAATTCATCTCCTCTGGTCTTTTGTTCCCTGTAAAATAGTTCCTGGTCCCTGAGTCATAGTATAGCAGTACAATGCGTAGGGCATTCACCTTACATGCCACCAACCCAGGTACAATCCCTAACATTTCATATGGTCCCCTAAACCAGACAACCAGGAATTATTTCTGAGCAGAGAACAAGGAGTAACCCCTGAGTGCCTCCATCTGTGGTCCCATTGCAAAAACAAAACAAAACAAACAAAAAACAAAGAAATAATTCCAGTTCTTAGGTCTTTTTTTTATTGTCTGAGGACTATAGCTGGCCTTGTTCATCACTCTGCAGGAACACTTGCCCCCAAATATTAATGAAACTGACTTACCAGCATAAGTTTTGAGAAAGTAGTGGCCGTAGAGATAGGATAGGATGATCTCTGGCACTGCATGTATCGTCCAGCACTTGCGGGATATGACCATGATTGTTTCTGGCACTGTAGGACCTAAGAACTATAAGTCTTCAAATTCAACACTTCCTTGGATCTGCTGAGAAAAAAAACTTTTCCCTATTCTTCCAAATATCAAAGATCAGAAAAGGTTTTGAGAAATACCTGGAAGCAACTTTCCAGTAGTAGTTACTCCCTGCCTGGATAGTGCCACCTTACTTTTCATCTGCTCCTGACTCAGGGAGCCTCTCAGAGTCTTGGACTCTTTCCTGTACCTAACAGCATGGTTCTTAAATTCTTAGTGATGGTTCATGTCAACAAGTAATTGATTCACCATATGGTCCCTTTAAAAATCAGAGGGAAAAAAAAAAACCACCAACAAAGCCCTTTTCAATAAGGTGAGTTCTCTTGATTCTATTTAAGAATTAAAGGATTTTCCAACGCAGTCAGATTCTCTGGCTAGAGGCTCTAGCAATAGAACAGGAACCAATTGGTTAACCTCCTTTTTGCCTCAGTATATTGTGAGTTACTTAACAACAATTGCAGGTTTGAATTTACTTTTAAATCCCTGATATCTCATCAGTAGTAAGTGCTTAATAAATAAGGTACTATATACCTAGTATTGAAAAATAATGTACAGCATACATATGATGGAATCCTATTGTTCATTTGTTGGAAATAAACTAATTAAATGGAACAAATAGCTACTGGTTATGATATACAAGTAAAACTGTTTGTTTTCTTTATGACTATAGATAGCAAAAGACACAGAGAGAGATTTTAAAGAAAATAAACATAAAAATCAACAAAACAATGAATAAAATTACTACAGAAGCTAAATGAAAGTCATGAGAAAACTAAACAAAGTGGTGACTGAGGGAACTGGACAAAATTTCTAGTAAGTCAGGCATTTTCTATTATCAGGTTATTTTTTAAGAAATTTTTGCACTCCCTATAAACTGAGCCATTAATAATGAGAGCAGATACATGACTTAAAAGTAGATAGAAGTAGACAGGGTACAGGCTGAATTTGTGGTGGTTTCAATATTTAATTTCCTATAATTCATTAATAAGTTATTTATAGTATGGCTGAAAAACACTTATTTCCAGTTGATATCTTTCCCATTTGTCCACCTTTATTTTTCAAAGAAAAGTGCTCAGTATTAATATTTACTTAGTTACAATTACCAAACCAGAGCACTGTGCAAGTTCAGTGTGGCTAATATTTAACAAAGCAGTGGAAAAGCCAGACACAGCCATTTTAGTGGAAACTTTTTTGATACAATTTGATTATGTTTATTAAGTCTATAATGATGGAGGATTTGGGGA